>CAUYPK010010751.1:0-26294 GCA_963574355.1 Loris lydekkerianus
TCCTCAGAAGCAGCATAACAAAATCCAAACTTGGCAAAGAGCCACAGTATACAAAATAATGATAAGAGGCAAAGAGCCGAAATTCATTTTGGCCGGGAGCCGCATGCGGCTCTAGCCGCGTGTTCGCCACCCCTGCCTAGACAGTGTACTGCTCCCTGGCTCAGCTAGGACAAGCAGGGATTTTGTCTCTTACAAGCACAAAGGCTCTGGTGACCTGGGCAGAAGGGAGAAAGGGTAAGGAAGGAAGGAAGGTACCTGCTGTTGTCTGCAAGCCAGGCTCCCCAGGGCACAGGCTATGTGCAAGGCAGGAGGCCACTCGAGGACTCTGCCTCCCCACCGAGGAGGCCTATGAAGAAAGAGAGGCAACATTAGCTCAGCTGGCATAAAACCTACCAATGGACCTTATAGCACTGGTCACAGCCCAGTCCCAGTGACCCCAGGGAATTGGCTTCACTTCTATCTCTGGGTTCTGGGGACACTGACAATAGGACACACATGCACCCACTCCTGGCTATGCCTCCACCAGAGACATACGTACAGGATCTAAGCACTCAACTCAAGAGCCAGGCACACCTCATATGACACTTACTAAAAACTGCCTACTAGCAGCCCTATAGTCCTGACCTAGGCTACAATGTGGTTGGACCTTGAATACACCATACTCTGTGAGAGAAGGCAGACATACAAGCCCACACAGGTGGTGACTCCACTTATATGAAATGTCTAGAATAGGCAAATCCAGACAGAGACAGGAAGTGGATTAGTGATTGTCAGGGGATAGGGGAAGGATGGAGTGATTGGTGATAGGAACGGGGCTTCTGTTTGAGATAACAAAATGTTCTGGAATTAGATAGTGGTGATTAGATAGTTGCATGACTGTGAATATATTAAAAATCAATGAATTATATATATTTTTCTGAAACAGGGTCTCACTTTGTTGCCTGGGTAGTGGCCATCCTAACTCACAGCAACCTCAGACTCCTGGGTTCAAGCAATCCTACTGTCTCAGCCTTCCAAGTAGCTGGATACAGGTGCCCACCACCATGCCCGGCTAATTTTTCTATTTTTTGTTGAGATGGGGTCTCACTCTTGTTCAGGCTGGTCTTGAACTCCTGGCCTCAAGCAATCCTCCTGCCTCAGCCTCCCAAAATGCTAGGATTACAAGCATGAACCATTGTACCCAGCCTAATTACACACTTTAAATGGATGTATTTTATGGTTTGTAAATTAGGTCAATTTTTTTTTTTAAAGGCAAACCAAAAACCATTATAACAGCTACCATTACCACAATGTTCAAAAGTTTACTAGGAACAAGAAAACTATAGATAAATATGTCTTATGAAAATAAATATAAAAATCCTCAATAATATACTAATAAATTGAATCTAGCAACATATAAAAACGATTATATACCATGAACAAGTAGAATTCATTGCAGGGATGCAAGATTGGTTTAACACCCAAAAGTCAATTAACATAATACACCATATCAAGAAGATAAAAAGCCAAAACACATGATCATCTCACCAGACCCACTTAACAAAATTCAACATGCTTTCATGATAAAAACACTCGATAGGTAGGAATAGAAGGGAACTTCTCAATCTGATAAATACCCACAGTTATCATTGTACTTAATGGTAAAACACTGGATGCTTTCCCCTTAATGCCATGAACACAATGGTGAAGCCCTCTCTGACCTCCCCTATTCAATGTAGTGCTAAAAGGTGCAAGAAAATAAAAGAATCAAGACTGCTAAGGAAGAACTATCTCTTTTTGCTGGTAACATGATCTCACACGTGAAAAATCATAACTAAAGATTATTTGATGCATTCTCGAGCCAGGGGAATGAAAAAAATGCAAAGAGGCTGGGAGCAAGGGTTCACACTTGTAATCCTAGTACTCTGGCAGGCAGAAGTGGGTGGATTGCTTGAGCTCAGGAGTTTGAAACTACAGAGTGAGGCCCCACTTCTACTATAAATAGAAAAATAAGCTGGGCGTTGTAGTAGGCGCCTGTAGCCCCAGCTACTGGGAGGCTAAGGCAAAAGGATGATGCTTGAGCCCAAAAGCTCGAGGTTGCTGTGAGCTGTGATGCCGCATCACTCTACCGAGGACAAAAGAGTGAGACTCCTGTCTCAAAACAAAACAAACAGCTACTCAAGCTAGTAAATGAGTTTCACAAGGTTGCAATATACAAAAATCAATATATATAAATCAATTTTATTTCTATATACAAGCAATGAACAATCCAAAACAAATTAAGAAAAAAATTCTATTTACAACAGCATCAAAAGAAGTGTAAGATGTATAGAGTACTCTGAATGAAAAAAGCAGTGTTTGAAGAAATTAAGATCTAAGTAAATGAAAAGACATCCCATGTTCATGGCTGAGAAGACTCAACAGTAAGATGGCAATACTCCTCACTGATTAACAGATTCAACACAATCCCTTATCAGATTCCCAACTGGCTTCTTTGTAGAAACAGACACACTAATTCTGAAACTTAAGGGACCAAGAACAGCCAAATTTAAAACTTCCTGACTTTAAAACTTACTATAGACCAGGACTATATACCTGTAATCCGAGCACTCTGGGAGGGTGAGATGGGAATATTGTTTAAGGTTAGAAGTTCCAGACCAGCCTGAGCAAGAGCCAGAAGGAGTTAGAGGTTGCAGTGAACTACGATAATGCCACTGCATTTTAGCCTGGGTGACACAGAGAGAGAGACCTTTCCTCAAAAAAAAAAAAAAAAACACCACACCTTACTACAAAGCTACAGTAATCAAAACAGTGTACTTCTGCATAAGGACAGACTTATAGATCAATGGAATAGAATTAAGATTCCAGAATAAAGTCACACATTCACAATCAACTGAATTTGTTTTGGGGGTCTTTTTTTGAGACAGAGTCTCACTTTGTGACCCTCAGTAGGGTGCTGTAGCATCACAGCTCACAGCAACCTCAAACTCTTGAGCCCAAGTGATTCTCTTACCTCAGCCTCCCAAGTAAGTGGGACCAACAGGCGCCTGCCATACTGCCCAGCTATTTTTAGAGACAGGGTCTCCCTCAGGTTGGTCTCAAACCTGTGAGCTCTGGCAATCCACCCATTCTGCCTCCCAGAGTGCGGGGATTACAGGCATGAGCCACCGTGCCTGGCCATCAAGTTGAGTTTGGATGAAGGTGCCCAAACAAACCAATGGAGAATGAACAGTCTTTTTAACTGTTCTGAGACAGTGCTGAGACAGTGGCTATCCATATGCAAAAGAATGACATTGGAGCCCCATCTCATACTATATGTTATTAATAAAACTAACTCAAAATAGATGGAAGACCTTAAGTATAAGAGGTAAAACTATACAACTCTTAGAGAAAAATGTAGGAGTAAATAATAGTGACCTTAGATTTGGCAATGGTTTCTTAGGTAAGACACCAAAGGCACAAATTAAAGCCAAAATAGATAAAACCATACTTCATCAAAATTAAAAACTTTTATGCTTCAAAGGATACAATCAATAAGGTGAAAAGACAATGCACAGGATGGGAGAAAATATTTTCAAATCAGGAATCTGGTAAGGGATTTGTTAAAGCACTTTTACAACTCAATAATAAAAAGGCAATTTAATTTAAAAGTAGGCAAAGGATTTGAATAAGCATTTCTCCAAAGATATACAAATGGCCAATAAGCACATGAAAAGATACTCAAAATTGCATCAGGGAAAAGCAAATAAAACTCACAAAAAGATACCACTTTAATAAGACTATGACTATGATAAGAGAATGCCTATGATTAAGAAGGCAAATAACAAGTACCCATAAGAAGGTAGATAAACTGGAACCTTCATACACTGCTAGTGGAACATAACGTGATACAACCTTTTGGGAAAACATTCTACAGCCCCTCCAAAAGTTAAACATAGTGTTATCATACAACCCAAGCATAAGCTCTTAGCGATAACTCAAGAGAAATGAAAATATGCATCTACAGTAAAACTTATACATGAATGCTCACAGCAGGGTTATTCATAACCAAAAAGTGGAAAGAACCCTAATATCCATCAGCTAGGAACAGACATACAAAAACAAAACAGTAGAATATTACTCAGCCATGAAAAGGAAAGAAGCTGACACAGGCCATAATGTGGATAAACCTCAAAGACATCGTACTCAGTGAGAGAAGCCAGACACAGAATGACACATATTGTATAAGGCACTTTATATGAAATGCCTAGAACAGGCAAGTCCACAAAGACGGAAAGTGGATTCATGCTTGCCAGACACTTGGGGGATGATACAGTATTTGGAGAATGACCACTAAAGAGTGCAGAGTTCCTTTTGTGATGATGAAATGTTCTAAAATTGATAAAGGTGATAGTTTCACACCTCTATCAGTGAATATAACAAAAACCACTGAATTGTGTACATTAAAATGGGTGAACTACATGGTAAATGGATTGTATCTCAGTAAAGCTGTTGCCAAAGAGTGGATCAAAATATTTAATAAAAGTTTGAAAATTTGTCTGGTAAGAATTTCAACACTGTTTTCCTCATTGAGTCCTCAAAATAAATAAATAAAAAACCTCAGAGGTGGTGCAATCATTCTCTTGTAAGAGAAACAAGGAAACTGAAATTCAAAGAGGTTATTTCCAGACTCACAGAACAAGTATACAACTACAAACTCAAACTCAGGCCATGTGACTCAAAAACTCCACCCAGACGGTCATTCTCCTCAAGAGTAGACCCTTGAACAACACAGGATTAGGGGACCCTCTGCTCAGATGAAAATCCATGTATAACTTTTGACTCCCCAAAAACTTAACTACTAATAGCCTCCTGCTGACCGGATGCCTTACTGATGAATACATCATTTGATGTATTATATGTATCATCTATTATATTCTTCAAATAAAGTAAGCTGGAGGAAAAAAACGTTATAAAGAACATCATAAAGAAGAGAAAATATATTTACTATTCTTTAAGTGGAAGTGGATCATCATAAAGATCTTCATCCTCGTCGTCTTCATGTTGAGGAGGCAGAGGAGAAGGAAGGAGGGGTTGGTCTTGATGTCTCAGGGGTGGCTGAGGCGGAAGAAAATCCGCGTGTGAGTGGACTCATGCAGCTCATACCCAGGTTGTTCAAGGGTCAGCTGTACATAAATGTACAGCAAAGCCAGAGGAGGGAGCAGGCAGGCACAGCAATTCCTGGCACCAGAGCAATGAGGCAGAGAGGCTACAGGGACCAGGGTGTGGAGACAGGTCCTAGGGAGGAGGCACAGGAGCAACAGGAGCTCCCAGTAGGAGTGACAGGTCCAGCCATCTCTCAGAAGTGCAGCTCTGATGGCAGAGGGCAACCAGTGGAAAAGAGAAGGGGAGAGGAGCCAGTGGGGCAAGGAAGGGCCACAGGGACTGGGAGTAGTCAAGGGAAGCAGAGCAAGCCAGAGGCACTTTGCCCCTGCCATGAGGCTAGTCCAGGCCTGGTAGGGTGGCAGTGAGGTACAGTCCTGGAACCAGCCCCAGCCCACAGCCACATGAGGCATGAAGTCCTGGCAAGAGCACCCTAAGTGACCTCTGAAATCACCCTTGGCCCTCTCTGAGACCCTCTAGGTGGCCTTTCATGCCTCAGCCAGGGAGTTGGCTTTCTGTTCTTGCTACCCAGAACCCTGACAACCACACCAAATGAGGCCCCAACCTGGGGGGAGAGTTAACAGCCCCCTCGCCCTCAAGATCCAGACAGAGTAGCAGAGGATGGCATCTGGTCTTAGATGAAGCACTGTGCAGGGTCTGAGGAGGATCTGGCTCTTATCTGACTTGCCATTTAACAAGGAGTTCAACTAGAGAGGGGTAAAGAGAGAAGCAGCTGCAAACAACAGAAGAGCAGCCAACATGGGAGCCCGCAGCAGCGTTAGATCCCCAAGTTCATTTCTAGGTGACTCCAGGTCCCTCAAACTTAACTAGGAATATAGACCCCAAGAACTTTCTTCCTTCCCCTGGCCCACTGCCTGCTGTCCAAGGGCGAGGCTACTCACATAGTGGTTTCCAGGGTTCCTACTTCCACTTACTCAGGAACCCTGACTGTTTCCATCAGAGCTGAGAGCCAGCAAAGCCAAGTAGTAAGAGGAAAAAGATGAGGGGCTGGCCAGAGGTATCCCAAGTAACAAAAGGAAGAGAAGGAAGGACAACAGCGTTCTAAAGACGTGGTCCTAAAGGCGAGAAGGCCACAGACTCAGGTGTCCCATCAGGGTCTTCTGGGAGTGGAGGCAGCAGCTAGCTAGTCAGCATGAAAACTGTCAGGATGGCCCTTCTCCCTAGGCAGCCTCTAATTCCTGCTTACCACCCTTCAAAGCTGAAGCCAAAATGACACGGTGGCTGCACCAACACCTCCCATCCCATAATCTTTTCTTCCAGAGTGAGGCTGTCAAGGCACCTGCCCTGAGAGGTGGGGTTCTCCTCCCTTTCCCCAAGAATCCATCCATGCCTGTGGCCATGGTGGAAGGGATGCTATTTGACTTCTGAGGCTAAGGCATAAAATACGATCCAGTTTCCATTTGGTATCTTTTGGCACATTCTTGGAACCTAGTCGCCATGCTTTGAGGAAGCACAAGCCACATGGAGAGGCCACATGCAGGTATCCTAGCCAAAAGACATGTCAACAGCTGTGAGGAAGACTGCTATAACTCTAGCCCCAGTCACCAACTTACTGCAATACACAAGGGACCCTGAGTGAAAACTGCCCTGTGGAGTCCAGTCAACCCTCAAAATATAAAAGATAATAATAAAATGCTGCTGTTTTAAGAAACTGAGTATTTTATTTATTTATTTATTTATTTATTTGACACAAAGTCTCGAGCTGTTGCCCTGGGTAGAGTGCCGAAGTGTCAAAGCTCACAGCAACCTCAAACTCTTGGGCTCAAGCAATTCTCTTGCCTCAGCCTCCCAAGTAGCTGGGACTACAGAAGCCTGCCACATCGCCGGGCTATTTTTTGTTGTTGTTGTTGTTGTCATTGTTATTTTAGCTGGCCCAGGCCGGGTTCAAACCTGCCAGCCTCAGTGTATGTGGCCAGCACCCTACCCACTAAGCTACAGGCGCCACCCTATCAATTTTATTAATAAGAGACAGGGGTCTTGCTATATTGCCCAGACTCAAGTGCAGTGGCATGATCACAGCTCTGCACCCTCCAACTCCTCCTGCCACAGCCTCCCCAGTAGCTGGGACTACAGGCACCCACCATACCTGGCAGAAAATGAGTTTTGAGGTGATATGTTATACAGCAATAGTTAACTAGTTCAACCTCCTCCCAAGAGTCATCCTTGACCTTCCTGCCTACTCACATCCAGCTAAGGTGCATGGTTCCTCACTGGACTGCCCCAACATCTTATTCCTCCACCTGACTAAGCAGCCACCTACTTCAGGCCAACCAAGGGAGGACCAACTAGTTAACCTGGGAAACAGGTTAAACCTGTTTCCACCCACATGGAGTTAACTAGCTTAGTTTTGGACTTAGATAATTGTGGATGTGTACAATAGTCAGAGGAGAAAACAGGGTAGGGGGCTACATAACTGGAGGCCAGTGAAAACCTCTGAAGGGCCTGAGGGGAAGCTCTTGGGGCCCCCCAAGAGGTAGAACCACCACAAAATGGAAGAAGTGGGGTTGGGAGGGGTCGGGGTGGGGTCCTAGTGAGGACCTGCATTTTATCCTGAGGACAATGAAAAGCCACGGAGAATTTTAAACAGAGCAAAAGATGGTGTACTTTGGCTTTGAAAAGATTATTTCAGTATCTCTAAACAGTATGAAGCACTCCCCTGTCTTCCACTGTGGTGCCGATGATTATTCTGGGATGACAATATAATAAGACAGCTAATACTAATCTTAAGTTACAACAATCCATTTTTATGAGTTAAATTCAGCTAAATATCAGCAACCTCCTAAGGTTTAACTTCTGTGTGCAAGCTAATGTAGCAACATTTCATGAGACCTCTTAGCTCTGATGAGCTTCCCATTTAAGAGATGGGAAACTGAGGTTCTGAGTTGGTCAGCAGCCTGCCTAAGGTCACAAAGAATAAGAGGCTCCAAAGGCAGAAAAGGCCACCTAGGCAGAGCAGCTGGCTGTGGCTCAGCATTAGCACACTTGTTCCTTTTCTGGTCCATAGATCTCTGATCAGACTCTAAATCCCTTTGGAATAGGCCTTATCAATTCTGCCCTTAGGCCAGATCCTCAGGCATAGCACGGAGCCAGCCACAGAGGAGGACCTCCTTAGAACATCGAATCAAACTCACTCAACGGCACCACCCCAAACTGTAAAACAGGGTAACAAGAGCCCCCAGAAAACTAGCAGCTATGAGCATTTTGGAGCTCAGCACAGGACAAGGCATAAAGAGCCAAAACATGACAGTTCTCAGGGGAGGCTGGCTAGGGGATGGACCCATGCTGTCCAGGACACACACTTACCTGCCAGGTCATGTATGCTGCTCAAATGCCACCTCGCTCCCAGGAGCCATGCCAAGCCAGAAGCACATCCATACACACATCCACTTGACCACCACACCCCTACATGGTCATCTGGAAACCTGGTCTCTGCCTCTGATGTTGGTGGCTAGACACCATCCTCAATTTCCCCAAACGCCCCCTAGGGCAGGAGAGCTAACTATAAGAACCACCCAACACAAGGCAGGAACAGGCTGTAGAGGCCAGGCCTGGCCTGGCACCGAGACACCTAAACCCTCTTTGGCACAAACACAGCCTGTTGCTGCCCCTGAGAAGGTCACCGGTGAGAGAGAATGGCCAGTCTCGCCTTCCACAACACATTAACACTCATGGTGGCCCCATGACCAAGACAGATTTCCAGACCCAGCTTCTCACCAGTGGCTGTATCTCACTGGGTAGGCACTTCATCCTCTGGGTCCCAGCCACCCCTCATGAAATAAGGATCACCTCCTGAGTCTGTGGATCTGTCTTAACTTCTGCATGCGCAGAGCAGTCATGCACTAAGAGTCACACTCTTTGAGCTCCCATCCCAGGCTGTACCTGCACCTACATTTATCTCATTTCATCCTCACCATGACGCCATGAGGTGACAATAATCACCATTCTCAAATCAAAAAGAGCTCCAAAAGTAAAAGTTTTTTCCCTCCTGGTTTGACCTAACATGAAGCTATTAGTGCCTTCCTTTATCTTCGACAGTCTTAGGTGAGTCTGATCAAACATCAGGTCCAAAAACGCAAATATAATCAGAGTGGAAAAATTCTGGATTCTAAAACAGGGAAAAGGGTCTTGGGCTTGCTTGCTTTATGTACAGTAAGCGGAGGCTCCAAGAAGTAACTTCACGCCCGGTAAAGGCTGGTCTAACTCCGCACTGAGATCAGCCCCAACACTCTCTAGGCCCAAAGGACCTACCCACCCACCCTGTCTGCTTTACGTAAGGCAAGTCGGGAGTTCAAATTCCGCCTAGGGTCCGATTCAACCAGACTCAGGGCTCGCGGACGGGCTGAGACGCCACGGGTCCACCCCTGATTCCGACGGGGAAGCGCGAGGTGCGGCCACATCACTCGGCGAAGTTGGCAAAGGCGCGGGGGAGGCCCGTGGGGCCGGGATCCGGCCGTGCGCCCACCCCTCGCCCCGGGTCCAGGACCCCGGCCCGGCCCCTCCCCTCCCCTCCGCCCCCTCCGAGTCCCCCGCCCGCTCCGCGCCACCGCGCGTGCGCACTGCAGCCCGCGATGTGGCAGCCGGGAGGGGGGACCGGGCCGGGGGCGGCCGACGACGAAGCCCCGTGCCCCTCAGGCCTCAGACGCGTCTGAGGGCCAGGCCTCGGAGCTGCAGAGCGGGATCTCCGCCCCGGGGGTCCCCCAAGGGGCCAAGACCCTGCGGTGTGGGGCGCGGGCACGCGGGGGCGGGGGGCAGGCTCCCCCGGCCCGCTCACTCACCTCCGCCATGGCCGTGTGTGCGCGGGAGGCGGTGGCCGCGCCGGGATCCCCGGATGTGGCACCGTGCGCTCATTGGCTGCCGCCCCTGCGGGCGGGTCTAGGGAGGGGCCTGGAGGGGGCGGGAGCTAGCCAAGGCGCGTAGTAGGTACGCGAGCGCAGGGCTAGGCGCCACCTGTGTGCTGACGTCTCTGCTGGGCCCTGGCCGTGGCCTTGGCTATAGGAGGTGGAGGACGTCGTTAATAAAAATGCTAATCCCCCATAACCACACCTGCGTGGGGAACACGTGGTCCTATGTGATCCTTCCAAGCCTGTGGCTACACACTACACTGCAGTGCCCTGAGGAAGAAAGTGAGGCTGCTCACCCAGAATTGGAGTCTAGGCTGCGTGGTTCTGGGACTTCCTTCACTTTTGCACCAGTGGTGATTAAACTAGTGTGCCAAGGAGTCAATTGGAGAGGCTGAAAAAGAGCTTTAAGAAATTTGGGTACCATATACTAGGGAGCCAAAGTACTGACTTGGGCAGGAGAGGTGGGTTTGAACTCAGAGCCATTTGTCTTTGGAGTCCATTGTTTTTGTTTTTATTAAATTAATTGATTAAGTATTTGTGGAACACTTGCACCTTCTGATCCAATGCTGAGTACTGGGGAGTGGGTGGACAAGACAGACCTGTCTTCAAGTCACTTAGAGCAGAGTGATGAGAAGGCAAGGATTCACCACACTTTAAGACTGCTAAGTGCTATGGCTCTTTAGGGCAGAAAGTGTAGAGAGCAAGAGGAAGAAGGGAGTACAGTGGGAGATGTAGGGACTTGGACTAGGTATGAGTGGGAGAAGGGGACAGAGACTTGGGAAGGTAGATTCCACAAGACTTATTGATGAAGGAAGGTACAGAAAGATTGAAGGACAGCTCCCAGGATTCCTTTTTTTTTTTTTGGCGGGGGCTGGGTTTGAACCCACCTCTGGCATATGGGGCCAGCGCCCAGCTCTGTTGAGCCACAGGCGCCGCCCTTAATTTTTTTTTTTAAGCTCCAAGGTTTCTGGCTTGCACAAATGAGTGTGGATGGTAGTTCCCACTAAGACCAGGAAGAAGGGAATGGAGATGGGTGGGGACTCAAGAGATCCATTCATTTCCCAGCAACTAACCAGTGAGAGGTGAGAAGCTGAGATGCACCACCCTCAATACTTGATGCAAAAGCATGTTCTCAGCTCCCTGGGAGTCCCAACCAGGAGATAGAACCACTCTCAATAGGTTTGCCCTGACAGTCACCTTAGTCAGGGATCCTTCTACTCCTTGTTTTGGCTTACATCATCCACACTGAGTACTGGTGTTTCTAACACTTGTGATGGAGTCCTCATTGATACTTGCAGCATTTGGTTCATTCATTCATTCAATGGACTAAACACACATACTGTGCAGCCTTCAACTGGAGAGCCAAAAGTGAGGGAGATACAGAAAGAGATACAACTAAGATGGGGCCCAAGGAGAAGGAGTTGAGTTAACCTGGTGCAACTAGAGAAGACTCCTTATAGAGAGCTCAGACAAGAATCTTCAAAGATATATTAAATGGGGGGACAGTGGTGAAGAAAAAGATATTTTTAAAGGTCTGAAAGTTTCTTCCCATAGACTGATTATTAATTGCAATACAGAAATGAGGTGGCTTGTTTGTCAGGTGTTGAACATTGACACCACAATGAAGGGCAGGTGGTCATCACATGTCTCCGAGTGTGTGGCCTAAGAAGAACACATCATCCCTTAAGCTGGTCAGAGTGTATAAACTACATCTATTTGTGAGGAAACTTCAGACAAATCCCAAACAAGGAACATTTTATTAAACGAAGAGGAACTGTGCTCTTCAAAAATGTTAATGCTGAACAAGATAAGCCTGCAAACATACAGCTACCTACTCCTAGATCAGATTCAGTAGAAGAGGACATGATTGAGTCAATTGGTAAAGTCTGAGTTCAGATGTAGATTAAAAATATTTATCAATGTTAAGTTTACTGAAATCAATCATTGTCCTGTGCCTCCCTAAGAGAATATTCTAACTTGCAAGTTCCTACTGAAGTATGTAAGGTGTGCCATGATGTATGCAACCTATGCTCAAATGGTTCAGAAAAATGTATTTCTATAAAACACAAATATACAGAAAAAAGTGATAAAGAAAACAAAGCAAAATGTTAATTGTTAATAACTGCTGAACCTGGGCACAGGTATGTGGTTTGTTTTTTTGTTTTGTTTGTTTTTGCTATACTTATTCTTGCACTTATTCTGTAAGTGTGAAATGATCTTCAAATAAAAATGAAAAGAAATAAAATTCAGGAAATAGAGAGTGGTGAATCTTGATCAGAGACCTAAAGGAGGAAAAGGAGAGGCTAGAGAAGGTATTCTATTGTGGGGAATACAAAGGCAAAGGTGCAGAGATTTGAATGAGAACTCAACACTCAAGGATATGTGATTGAACACCTGTATCCATTCAGGTTTCTTGGTCCTTCTCCCCCCAACTTTGACAGTGAAGTGACAGGACACATGGTCTAACAGGGTTGAGGTAATCAGGGCCTTAAGGACGAGGGTCTGGGTCATCATATCATGTGAGTCTCTGAGAGCAGCCGAGTGAGACAGTGGGCTGAGAATATGTGCTGGGATGAGGAGATGGGGCTCAGCTGCAGCCCTGAGGTGGCAGTGGAGCTATTGTTCACCCACAAAAGAGGCTTCACAAGGTCCTGAAGGAGCTATTGCCAGAGCATAGCATGTGGACTGAAGTAGTGCAAGGGGGAACCAAGAGGATGCTGTGGTGCACCCAGACACACCACCAAAAGCACCAATTTGTCTTCCCATTGGCTGAAGAAACTCCCCTTATCCATAGCCAAATCTTCAGAGAGACTGCCCACTCCATTCCTGGTGAGTGCCAATAGGTAAAGACCCAGTCACCTGTGACCAGCTGGGGACCATGCAGCTCCAGTGCCCCTGATATGGGTGGCAGGGACTTTGCTGCCTTAGGTCACTCATTCTTCTGTCCAACCCTCTTTCTTCTCTGCCTGGCAGGTGTTGACCCCAAGGGTAGTCCCTAGAATCTTTCTGCACAAAATCTCTGTCTCAAACTCTGACTCCTAGGGACCTCACTTATAATACAAAATGACTCATAATTTCAAAAGATTTGAGAAAAACAAGAGAAACCTCTTAGTCTATTTGTGCTGCTCTAACAAAGTACAACGGACTGAATAGTTTATTTATTTATTTTTTTTTTTTCAGTTTTTGGCAGGGGCTGGGTTTGAACCCACCACCGCCGGCATATGGGGCCAGCACCCTACCCCTTTGAGCCACAGGTGCCGCCCCTCACTGAATAGTTTATAAACAACAGAAATTTATTTTTCACTGCACTGGAGACCAAGAATTCTTTGATTAAGATACCAGCAGTTTAGGGTCTAGTGTGGGCCTGAGATTTGCTCCCAGGATGAGGCCTTGTTATTGCATCTCTAAAGGGACAAACACTGCTGTGTCGTCACATGGTGGAAGGGATGGATGGGCAAGAGAGAACGCTCCTAAATCTCCAGCCCTTTTAAAGATGTTAATCGCACTCATGTGGGCTGCCCCTGACTTAATCACCTCCCCGAGGCCCCGCCTGTTCATACGTTGCACTGGGGTTAAGTTCCAACATAAACTTTGGAGAGGCCCCATAATTCAAACCGTAATGAGAAGCATACAAATTAAAAGTATAACATAGGTTCGGTGCCCATAGCTCAATGGTTACAGTGCCAGCTACATACAACAGGGCTGGTGGGTTCGGACCCGGCCCAGGCCTGCTAAAACAACAGTGACAATTGCAACAAAAAAAAAATAGCCGGATGTTGTGGCAGGTGCCTGTAGTCCCAGCTACTTGGGAGGCTGAGGCAAGGGAATCACTTGAGCCCAAGAGTTTGAGGTTGCTGTGAGTGTGACATAGTGAAACTCTGTCTCAAAAAAAAAAAAAAAAAGTGTAACATAAATATGAAGAACTGAGATGAAACATTTGTCCTATAGAAAGATAGGACTAGGCAAAGTGCAGAATGTATCACAGGGCAAGTCCCAAACCTATGCTACAGAAGCGGGATAAACTGAGGACAAAGGGAGGCACACAGCATTCTCTTCCACCCGCACCACCCCATCTCTCTGCTACTGTGTGTCAGGAGCCATCTGTGCCCACTTACCACCAGACATAGGCACCTCAATGCCAGCATGCTGGTGGGTGATCTGGCCCCCAAATTCAGCTTTAGTTTTTGCTTTCTCAAATTCCTCTTGCAGGTCTGATTCTCCAGGAAGCAGATGCTGAGGTAGAGATTCGTGTGCACTAAATTCATAGGAGATGGCTCCCAGGACCAATACCTATGGGGAAGAAAAGTCCATGGTACAGAGAGGAGGGATCTGTGGCACCGTCACACAGGGGCTGCAGCTCTGGACCTGGGCTGGCCCTTCAGAGATGTCTCTCATGGAGAGATAGGGCCAGAACTAGTACCCAGGCACTGACCAGTCACTGGGTGGGGCTGTCCCAGGAAGAGAGTGTGACTGTGGCAAGTGGTGATCCTCAGGTGAGGACAGGGATATTGTCTCCCAGGATGGAGGACAGGGGCTCAGTTCCACAAGGAATCCTCTGGGTGGTATGAATAGCATTCACTGCATCTTGTTCTGAGAATTTGAATGGTTTTTATTTTTATTCTAGTGGTTACTTTTACAATGATCATTCCATATACTGTACTTAATCCTTTTCATTCACACCAACACTGTCCAATAAAAATGTGATGGAATTTTTTTTTTTTTTTTTTTTTTGAGACACAGCCTCAAGCTGTCACCCTGGGTAGAGTGCCATG
Organism: Loris lydekkerianus; assembly: GCA_963574355.1. Taxonomy (NCBI): domain Eukaryota; kingdom Metazoa; phylum Chordata; class Mammalia; order Primates; family Lorisidae; genus Loris; species Loris lydekkerianus. The sequence continues at coordinate 14,756 of CAUYPK010010751.1, forward strand.
GCATCACAGCTCACAGCAACCTCCAACTCCTGGGCTCAAGTGATTCTCTGCCTCCGCCTCCCAAGTAGCTGGGACTACAGGCGCCAGCCACAATGCCCGGCAATTTTTTGGTTGCAGCCGTCATTGTTGTTTGGCGGGCTAAACCCGCCAGCTCAGGTGTATGTGGCTGGCGCCTTAGCCACTTGAGCCACAGGCTCCGAGCCAAGAATGTGATAGAATTTAAATTTTACTAGTAATCACATTAAAAAGGTAAAAAGAGGTCAGGCAGGATGGCTCACACCTGTAATCCTAGCACTCTGGGAGGCCGAGGTGGGTGGATTGCTTGAGTTCATGAGTTTGAGACCAGCCTGAGCAAGAGCAAGACCCCAACTCTACTAAAAACAGAAAATCTAACCAGGCATTGTGGCAGGTGCCTATAGTCCCAGCTATTTGAGAGGCTGAAGCAAGAGGATCACTTGAGAACAGGAGTTTGAGGTCGCTGTGAGCTATGATGCTACCAGGGGCAAGAAAGTGAGACTCAATCTGAAAAAAAAAGGTAAAAAGAAATAGGGAAAATTAATTTTAATGATGTATTTTATTTAACACATCCTCAAAATATTATCTTTCTAACATGTAGTCAATATAAAATTATTAATGCCATAGTTACATTTCTTATACTAAGTTTTCAATCTCCAGTGTGTATTTATACGTGCAAAACATCACAATACAAAATGGCCACATTTCCCTTTCCAGATTGCCACATGAGATTTGAAGCTACAATACTAGATAACAGGGTGGCACCAGTGGGTAGGGTGGCAGGTTCAAACCCAGCCCCGGGCAAACTGCAACAAAAAACAGCCGGGTGTTGTGGTGGGCAGCCTGTAGTCTCAGCTACTTGGGAGGCTGAGGCAAGAGAATCACCTAAGCCCAGGAGTTGGAGGTTGCTGTGAGCTGTGACTACACGGCTCTCTACCGAGGGCAATAAAAGTAAAAAAAAAACAAACAAAAAAAAACTAGATAGCAGAGGTTTAGACACTGACTTTATTATATCTGTTGACTCTGTTATTAAAAATAGTGATATTAGCATACTTCTACCTCGTCTCATCCACCTCTAACCAAGATCACAGAATCCTGGTTAATTATATTTTCTTAGTGTTTACCATTATGCACTTAAATATACTGACATTTATACTATTATTAATAAAATAATTGGCATTAAATAATATTGTTTTATGAGGGAATCTCTATACCTATGCCTCTTCTTATTTTCTCTGCTCCCTCTCAATTTTTGCTAATTTTGTTAATACCATTTCTAATTTCAAGATTTATGGCCAGGCATTGTGGCTCATCCCTGTAATCCCAGCACTTTGGGAAGCCAAGACTGGATGATCACTTGAGGTCAGGAGTTTGAGACCAGCCTGAGCAAGAGTAAGATCCGGTCTCTACTAAAAATAGAAAAATTAGCTGGACGTTGTGGTGGGTGCCTGTAGTCCTAGCTACTTGGGACAGTAGGCAGGAGGATAGCTTGAGCCCAGGAGTCTAAAGTTGCTGTGAGTTAGGCTAATGCCACTGCCCTCTAACCTGGGGAAACAGAGTAAGACTCTGTCCAAAAAAAAAAAAGATCTATGACATTTACATTTGTAGCCATTCTTCTTAGAGTAGATTTAATGTTAACTGTGAAATAAAATGGATTCAGTGCTCGCCATCAGTTCTCTCTCTCATCTTTTTTTTGGAGGCAGATGTTGCCCTGGGTTGAGTGCTGTGGCCTCAGCCTAGCTCACAACAACCTGAAACTCCTTGGTTCAAGGGATCCTCCTACCTTGATCCCGAATAGCTGACACCATCAGTTCTCTTATTGTGTTTCTCCATTTTCTCTCAGTTGGCTGAAAGTCATCCTCAGATAGTTTCCTCAGAAAGTTCCTTCAATTTTCTAAAACATTTCCCCCTTGTCTCTACATTTTAAATGATGATTTGGCTAGGTACTAAATCCCTTCTTTAGACCAGTATTCATCAACTTTTTTTTTTTTTTTTGAAAAACAGTCTCATTTAATCTCCCTTGGTAAAGTGCTGTGGCGTCATAGCTCACAGCAACCACAAAGTCTTGGATTCAAGTGATCTCTTGCTTTTGCCTCCTCAGTAGCTGGGATTACAGGTGCCCAGCACAGTGGCTGGCTAGTTTTTAGAGACAGGGTGTAGCTCTTGCTCAGGCTGGTCTCAAACTCTTGAGCTCAAGCTATCCACCCACCTTGGCCTCCCAGAGTGCTAGGATTACAGGCATGAGCCACTGTGCCTGGCCACTTCAAACTTTTTTTAATGTCACAGCACACTTGAACGTATAATTAAACTTCCCGTGGCACACTTAAATTATGTTGATTAGGCTCGGCACCGGTAGCTTAGTGGCTAGGGCGCCGGCCACATGCACCGCCCAGGCCTGCCAGACAATGACAACTACAACAACAAAAAAAGTAGCTGGGAGTTGTGGCAGATACCTGTAGTCCCAGTTAACTTGGGAGACTGAGGCAAGAGAATTGCTTGAGCCCAAGAGTTTGAGGTCGTTATGAGCTGTGATGCCATGGCACTCCACCAAGGGCTACATAGTGAGACTCTGTCTCAAAATAAATAAATAAATAAATAATGCTGATCCAAAAAAAAAGAGTAAAAAAAGAATATATCTTTATTTATTAACACAAACAAAATGCACCATCATGGCCAAAAAATAAAACAATTTATTATAATTTATAATAAAAACATAATGATAAAAATTCTTTTTTTTTTTTTTTTTTTTTGAGACAGAGCCTCAAGCTGTTGCCCTGTGTAGAGTGCTGTGGCATCAAGCCACAGCTTGATGATCCTGGGCTCAAGCAATTGTCCTGCCTCCGCCTCCAAAGTAGCTGGGACTACAGGTGGCTGCCACAATGCTCGGCTATTTTTTGGTTGCAGCCGTCACTGTTGTTTGGTGGGCCTGGGCTGGATTCGAGCCCACCAGCTCAGGTGTATGTGGCTGACACCTTAGCCACTTGAGCCACAGGCGCCGAGCCTAAAATTCTTAAAGAACATTTATATTTATTTATTTTTCAGTTTATTATAATTTAACATTTAATGAGATATCTGAGTCTGACCTTTTTATTTTGTTATTTTTATTTATTTATTTATTTATTTATTTTTGAGACAGTGTCTCACTTTGTCACTCCTGGTAGAGTGTTGTGGTGTCATAGCTCACAACAACCTCAGACTCTTTTGCCTCAGCTTCCCGAGTAGCTGGGACTATAGGCACCCATCGCAGTGCCTGGCTATTTTTTTAGAGACAGGGTCTTGCTCTAGTCAGGGTGGTCTCGAACTGGTGAGCTTAGGCTATCCTCCCACCTCAGCCTCCCAGAGTGGTAGGATTACAGGCATGAGTCACCACATCTGGCCAGCTTGGCACTTTTTAGAATATATTCTTTGCAAAGTTGAATTTTGAGCAGGCATACTCCTAAATCTTTTTCCAAGGATTGTAGCCATGATCAATGTTTGTTTTTAATGTAGAAAACATTTTTTGTTTTTTGTTTTCATTCTAGAAAAGCTTGCTTTACACAAATATGATGTTGAGAACAGAAGTATTTCTATTGCTTTTTTGGTAATATTTTGGACGTTCACCCTTGAGAGATAATCAAAAAATTATTATATCTGTTGTTGAACATTTTAATTGCAATCCTCTGTTACGTCTTATTTCTGTTAACTCTTCCTCTTCTGTAATATTTGAATTTGCTGACATACACACGCTTAAAACAAAGGAATTTCTTATTCCATCCAGAGATGTTATGTCAACAGTAGGTACAGGAAAATATTTTTCAAAATTTGTGTACAATAAATCTAAAGTTTGTAAAATTTGTTCAATAAGATTTTTGACCATTTTACACCTTTTCACTAGTTCAAACATTTCTACTGCATTTTCTCTCTCTCTTTCTTCTTTTTTTTAAAGACAGAGTCTCACTTTGTCACCTTTGGTAGAGTGCCCCAGCATCATAGTTCACAAAAACCTCAAACTCTTGGGCTCAACTCTTCCCTCAGTCTCCCAAGTAGCTGGGACTACAGGCACCAACCACAGCACCCTGCTATTTTTTAGAGATGGGTATCTTGCTCTTGTTCAGGCTGGTCTCAAACTCCTGAGCTCAAGCAATCTACCCACCTCGGCCTCCCAGAGTGCTAGGATTACAGGCGTGAGCCACCATGCCTGGCCTGTGTTTTCTCTTTTAATTCTTTCCTTCAAGAGCAGTAATTTTTCTCCAAAAGCATTAATTTTATCTGTAGATATGAGACTATTTTCAAGATTTCCCTGCATACTCTTATTAAGAGTATTTCTAACACTGAAATAAATATGCAAGAAATGCAACTTTATTATATCAAATTTCCTCACAAAGTAAATTGCCTAATTTGGAATGTTGCTTTTTTTTTTTTTCCTTTGAGACAGAGTCTCAAGCTGTTGCCCTGGGTGGAGTGCCGTGGTGTCACAGCTCACAGCAACCTCCAACTCTTGGGCTTAAGCAATTCTCTTGCCTCAGCCTCCCAAGTAGCAGGTGCCACAGTTCCCGGCTATTGGTTGTAGTTGTCATTGTTGTTTGGCAGGCTTGGGCTGAATTCGAACCCGCCAGCTCCAGTGTATGTGGAGCTTGAGCTACAGGTGCCAAGCCAGAATGTTGCATTTTTTTTAAAAGGTTGATACTTCTTCTTTTAATTCATAAAATTCTGATAGATCTCTTCCTCAAGACAACCATTTCACTTCTGTATGCAGTAAGAGCAGAATATGGGGCCAGCCACAGTGTCTCACGCCTGTAATCCTAGCACTCTGGGAGGCTGAGGCGGGTGGACTGCCTGAGCCCTGAGTCTGAGACCAGGCTGAGCCAGAGCAAGACCCTATCTCTAAAAATAGCTGGGCGTTGTGGTGGGCACCTGTAGTCCCAGCTACTTGGCAGGCTGAGGCAAGAGGATTGCGTGAGCCCAGGAGTTTGAAGTTGCTGTGAACTATGATGCCATTGCACTCTAGCAAGAGGGATAAAGTGAGTTTCTGTCTCAAAAAAAAAAAAAAAAAAACGAGCATGTGAGAAGCATCCATTGAAGAACATAATTCTGCAAATAATCTTGATTGCAATGGCCTGATTTTTATACAATGAACAATTTTGAGGGGCCTGTGGCTCAAAGGAGTAGGGCGCCAGCCCCATATAGCAGAGGTGGCCGGTTCAAACCCAGCCCCTGTCAAAAACTGCAAAAAAAAAAAACAATTTTAGGCTCAATGCCCATAGCTCAGGGCTTAGGGCGCCGGCCACATACACCAGGGCTGGTGGATTGGAACCCTCCCTGGGCTTGCTAAACAACAATGACAGATACAACAACAACAACAAAATAGCCAGGTGTTGTGGCAGGCACCTGTAGTCTCAGCTACTTGAGAGACTGAGGCAAGAGAATCACTTAAGCCCAAGACTTTGAGGTTGTGAGCGGTGATGCCACAGCACTCTACTGAGGGTGACATAGTGAGACACTGTCTCAAAAAAATAATAATAATTTTAATAGTGTTGTCTATGATCTTTGTAATTCATACACTAATGATTTTGATGGTATGACTTCTCTGTGTAGAAAACAGTGTGTAATAATAATTTTTGGATTTTTTTTTGTGCAAGTATAACAAATCCTCTTACACCTCTGGACATAGAGTGGGCTCCATTCACACAAATACTTTTGCAGGAATCCCAAGACAAGTTATTAGAATTAAAGTAATTATAAATCATGGCAAAAGATCCTGACTGTTTGTTGTTTGGAGTGCTCTACTCAGCAAAATAAAAACTGTTCTATGAGCTTGGCGCCTGTAGCTCAGCAGCTAGGGCACCAGCCACGTACACCAGAGCTGACCAGGTTCGAACCCAGCCCAGGCCTACCAAACAATGACAACTACAACCAAAAAATAGCGGGGTGTTGTGGCAGATGCCTGTAGTCCCAGCTACTCAGGAGGGGCTGAACCAAGAGAATCGCTTAAGCCCAAGAGTTGGAGGTTGCTGAGAGCTATGGCGCCACGGCATTCTACCCAGAGTGACAGGTTGAGACTCTGTCTCAAAAAAAAAACAAAAACTGTTCTATGATTTCTTCTTTATAGACAAAATCTACTGAATCCTGAAAGTTGGGGTTTACCACTGGTATCAGTAGAGCCAGCCAACTGAATTGCAAACATGTTTACTTCGCTGAGGTGAGATATTACTTGAAATTCTGTATTTTCAGATAAATTCTTAACACACTAATAAATTACATTATCTTAAATTGGAATTTTTAAAATTTTCTTTTTGCTGTCTTCTCCAAACATTGTTTTTACAATTGCGTGGCACACTGGTAAAATAACAGATTCTGCAATTGTATGAGATTTCATTTTCCTACCAACAATTTCTGCAACTGCTAACTTGATTCTTGGTCTTTATCTGATGTTGTGCATATTTGGTCCACAATTCTGCTTGTTTAGTATTACTGAGTGCAAGTTCTTTGCAATATTCCACTGGCTTTTCGGATAAGTGTGAATGTCTGGATTGTAAATGTCTCTTTAATTTGCTAGAAACCACAGCTTCATTTGCTGTTTCACCACAAATTACGCATGTGGGATGCAGTGGATTTCCTTTACTACATATGAAACTGGATGATAAATAATCTTCATTATAATGACAACTAATTGTTTTTGTAGTTGTCAATGTACTAAACAAAGCAGTATTTGACTCACTGGTCTCCTCTTCTGATTTTTGTTTCTTTACTAAAAACTTGTCCATTTTATTTATTTATTTATTTTTGAGACAGAGCCTCAAGCTGTCACCCTGAGTAGAGTGCTGTAACATCACAGCTCACAGCAACCTCCAACTCCTGGGCTCAAGCGATTGTCCTGCCTCCACCCCCCAAGTAGCTGGGACTACTGGCACCCGCCACAAGGCCGGGCTATGTTTTTTGGTTGCAGTTGTCGTTGTTTGGCAGGCCCTGGCTGGTTTCAAACCCACTAGCTCAGGTGTATGTGGCTGACACCTTAGCCGCTTGAGCCACAGGCGCCGAGCCAAAACTTGTCCATTTTAATTGAACACTATGTGATAAAAATAAAAAATGCCAAAATCAAAAATAATAAAAATGATACAAAAATAAGTAATTAAATGACTCATCCTTTTAAAAAAGAGATATAGATATTAACTAAATACAAGTGGAAAATTTTCAAAACTAGGATTTGCAAAGTAATTGTCTCTAATTACTTCACTATTTCAAATCCAGACAGAACTGTACCACACGTTTTACAAGCTATACCTCTTTACTACTTCAGGCACAATGAGGGATTGCTGAGTCATACAGCTTCCTTCACTTCGGATGATTTCCACAAGTATATCAGTGTTTATCAGCAAATCCTTGTCAAATCACACCATCTGTGAACATATCACAAAAGCCTTATTTTTCAAAGCTACCTCCTCCACTTTAGGAAAAAAACAGTGTTTGGTTATTATTACAATAAAATGTTTATTTATAACAATGATATATAAGAAGTTTAAAGAGGTTGTAATTTTTATATGTACACTTATTATGCTTTAACTTCTTTTTTCTTTTTTTTTGAGACAGTCTCACTATGTCACTCTTGGTAGAGTGCATGGCATCACAGCTCACAGCAACCTCCAACTCTTGGACTTAAGCAATTCTCTTGCCTCAGCCTCCTGAGTGGCTGGGACTACAGTCACCTGCCACAACACCCAGCTATTTTTTAATTGGAGTTGTCATTGCTGTTTAGCAGGCCCTGGCCAGGCTCAAATCCACCTGCCTCAGTGTATGCTGCTGGCCCTACTCACTGAGCTATGGGTGCCAAGCCATGCTTTAACTTATTCTGAAAATAATTTAATCAAGTATCTTTAAAAGTTTTTTGTGGCACTCCTAATAAGATCCTCTCATGGCACATGGATTAAAAATCATTGCTCTATTGTTCATAAGAGTGTGTAATTGTTTATATATTGGCTTCATATTAGTATTGAGTATGTTGAATATTTATTTTTCCATTATTGAGATCTTTACTCCATCCAGGTAAACATGAAAGATGTAAAGTCTGCATCTTTTTATTTATTTTTTTGTTTATTTATTTTTTCATATGAGGGAACAGATTTTCAGGCTGCATTGTTGTCACCTCCAAGGTAAAGTTCAAGTTGTAGGAGAGCCCCTCACACAGGGGGCATGCTGAACACCCTCACAATGTGCACATTAGGTGAGATCCCGCCAAATGCCCTCCCTCCTCCCACCAATCACCCGCACCCCTTTCCCTCCCCATCCCTTCCCTTCTCACCCCTTTCCCTTGCTAGACTATATTTGTGTTTTATCATTCATATGAGTGTGTGTTTACATATTGGTTTCCTATTAGTATTGAGTACATTGGATACTTTTTTGAATACTAGTACTCAGAGAAATGTAAATTAAAACCACTCTGAGATATCACGCAACTTCAGTAAGTTCAGGAACGTCAGTAAGTGGTATTGAATACTAATACTCATATTAGTATTGAGTACATTGAGATACTTTACTTAGAAGAATGTGTTTTAACTCCATTCAGGTAAACATAAAAGATGTAAAGTCTCCATCTTTTTGTGGCTGAATGGCATTCCAGGGTATACATAGACACAGTTTATTAATTCATCCAGGGATTGATGGATGTTTGGGTTGCTTCCACAACTTGGCGATTATGAATAGAGCTGCAATAAACATTCTGGTGTAAATGTCTTTGTGTTAAAATGATTTTTGTTCTTCTGGGTAGATACCTAGTAATGGGATTGCCAACTTTTAGTTCTTCAAGAATTCTCCATACTTTTTTCCAGAAAGGTTTTAGTAGGTAAAATATCAGTAGTGTAGAAGTGTTCCCTTCTCTACACATCCACGCCAGCATCTGCAATTTAGGGACTAATCTTACTGAAGTTATGTGATATCTCAAAGTGGTTTTGATTTGCATTTCTCTGAGGATTAACAATGATGGGCATTTTTTCATGTGTCTATTGGCCATTCATCTGTCATCTTCGGAGAAGCTTCTGTTCAAGTCTCTTGCCCACTTACAGAGGGAATTGTTTGCTCTTTTCTTATTGTTTAATTTGAGTTCTCTGTAGATTCTAGTTATCAGGCCTTTGTCAGATTCATAATATGCAAAAATCTTCTCCCATTCTGAAGGCTGTCTGTTTACTTTGTTTGTGGTTCCCTTAGCTATGCAAAAGCTTCTTAGCTTGATCAAATCCCAGTTATTTATTTTTGGTATTGCTGAAATTGCCAGGGGGTTCTTCCTCATATAATCTTTTCCCAGGCCAATATCTTCAATTGTTTTTCTCACACTCTCTTCTAGAATTTTTATTGTTTCATGTCTTAAATTTAAATCTTTTATCCAGTGAGAATCAATTTTTGTCAATGGTGAGAGATTTGAGTCCAGTTTCAGTCTTCTACATGTGGATAACCAGTTCTTCCAGCACCATTTGTTAAATAGAGATTTTTTTTTCCCTAGTGTATGTTTTTGTTAGGCTTATCAAAGATCAAATGACAATATGTGGCTGGGTTCATCTCTAGATTATTCTATTCCATAGATCTAGGTCTCTATTTTTGTGCCAGTACCATGCTGTTTTGATCACTATAGACTTGTAGTATAACCTAAAATCTGGTAATGTGAGGCCTCCAGATTTGTTTTTATTTCTAAGAATTGTATTGGCTAGTCAGGGTTTTTTTCTGTTTCCATATGAATTGAAGTACTATTTTTTCAAGTTCTTTAAAGTATGACATTTGTGCTTTAATGAGGATTGCAATAAATCTATAGGTTCCTTTGGGTAGTATGAACATTTTAACAATGTTGATACTTCCTAGCCATGAGTATGTTATGTTCTTTTATTTGTTAATATCTTCTGCTATTACTTTTCTCAGGATTCCATAGTTCTCTTTATAGAAATCTTTCATGTCCTTTGTTAGATATATTCCCAGGTATTTCTTTCTTTCTTTCTTTCTTTTTTTTTTTTTTGGAGACAGAGCCTCAAGCTGTCATCCTGGGTAGAGTGCTGTGGCATCACAGCTCACAGCAACCTCCAACTCCTGGGCTCAAGCGATTGTCCTGACTGCCCCCCAAGTAGCTGGGACTATAGGCAGCTGCCACAATGCCTGGCTATTTTTTGGTTGCAGCTGTCATTGTTGTTTGGCAGGCCCAGGCTAGATTTGAACCCTTCAGCTCAGGTGTATGTGACTGGCACCTTAGCCACTTGAGCCACAGGTGCCGAGCCATACTCCCAGGTATTTCGTCTTATTTAGGACTACTGTAAAATGGATAGTCTTTGATTTTATTCTCAACTTGACTGTTGGCGTATATGAAGGCTACTGATTTGTGGGTATTGATTTTGTATCCGGAGAAGCTGCTATATTTTTGATCATGTCTAAGAGCTTTGTAGCTGAGTCCCCAGGGTTTCCCAGGTATAAGATCATGTCATCCACAAAGAGTGCGAGTTTTACCTCCTCTGTCCCCATTTGAATACACTTGATCTCCTTCTCTTGGCTGATTGTGATGACTAGGACTTCCAGCACTATGTTAAATAACAGTGGTGACAATGGACATCCTTGTCTAGTTCCAGATCTAGAGTGAAAATGCTTTCAGTTTTACTCTATTCAGTATGAATTGACTGTGGATTTGCTGTTGATGGCCTCTATCAATTTAAGAAATGTCTCACCTAAGCCTATATTCTTGAGTGTTCCTATCATGAAGGGATGCTAGATATTATACAAAGCCTTTTCTGCATCAATTAAGAGAATCATATAGTCTTTATATTTTATTTATTTATGTGGTGAATTATATTTGTGAATTTATCTATGTTGAACCAGCCTTGTATGTCTGGGATAAAACCCCTTGGACCATGGTGTATAACTTTCTAATTTTTATTTTATTTATTTATTTTTGAGACAGAGTCTCACTTTGTCACCCTCAGCAGAGTGCCGTGGCGTCATAGTTCATAGCAACCTCAAACTCTTGGGCCAAGTGATCCTTTTTTTTTTTTAATTTTTTTTTTAATTGTTAAATCATAGCTGTGTACATTAGTGCAATCGCCTGTACCCATTCTAAGATGCACCATAGATGTGGCCCCACTCATTACCCTCCCTCCACCAAAACCTCCCCCCTCCCGTCCCCTTCCTTGGCCCTTTCCCCATAGTCTTGTGCTATAGTTGGGTTATAGCCTTCATGTCAAAGCTATAATTTAGCTTCATAGTAGTGCTGAATACATTGGATACTTTTTCTTCCATTCCTGAGATACTTTGCTAAAAAGAATATGTTCCAGCTCCATCCATGTAAACATGAAAGAGGTAAAGTCTCCATCTTTCTTTAAGGCTGCATAGTATTCCATGGTATACATGGACCACAATTTGCTAGTCCATTTGTAGGTCAATGGGCCCTTGGGCTTCTTCCATGACTTAGCAATTATGAATTGGGCTGCAATAAACATTCTGGGACAGATGTCTTTGTTATATTGTGAATTTTGGTCTTCTGGGTATAAACCTAGTAAAGGAATTATAGGATCGAATGGCAGGT
>CAUYPK010010753.1:0-11280 GCA_963574355.1 Loris lydekkerianus
AGTGAGGCTTGGGATATTTCTTCTGATTTTAATTCAGAATCACCTAACTAGCAGATTAGCTAAAACTTGAACCCAAATCTATCTGAAGTCATCACACTGTTACTAAAACCTCCTTTGTTGTCTTGATTAAAAAAAAAAAAAAATAGATGGATAAATGGAGTGAATGTTATTTGGGAATTCAGTTTTAAATCCAGGGATAAAACTCTAAGTTGGAGGATTAAGATTTAGAAAGAAAATCCTCAAATATCCCTTAAATTGTCCTCATACATGGTTTTGGTACACAGTCCATAAACAGTCTGTCTAAGTTGTCATAAGTATAAATGTTTCTATAGTCATCATTAATGATTTTTAGTTTTTTCCCCAAAATTGTTAGAAAAGCCCTCACCATCTATTTGGCCTAGCGCTGAAATAATTCATTCTATTTCATGGCAACTGTCACAAAGTCTTTATGATATTTTCACATCTTTTCCAGATTTCACAAAGAGGCTTGATCCACTTCCTGTTTAATATAACTGACACATTAGGGGTGTTGCTGAGCTGTAGAATTGGAACAGGCATCATGTGGCTCAACTGTTAAGATAAAGATTTGAATCTTTCTTTCATGCCAGTGAAATGCTCTTATTTGAGCTACGTCTAGTCATGTATAAGTTTTGGCCATGAAGTAGAGCAGAGGTAGTGTGATGTAAACAGGCTCTCTGGAATAATCAGGCCCTGTTTGGTGAAGAGTTACCAGATCAGGAATCAGAGGTCCTTAGTTCAGATCAAAAGCTTTCTTTTCTGAGTTGAGTGACCATGCGAGTATTTTAACTTGCTTGTTTCTCAGTTTCCTCACCTGTGCATTTATGCCCTATCTGAATGGTTTTGAAAAAATGATATTCAAATTAGATGATGTTCTTGAAAGTGTTTTGTACCTACAAATGTAAAGGATCACTGTAATGCTTGCATATAAGCAAAGGAAAATGTTCCAGTTGGCGGGCAGGAATAGAATGTAAGTCTGTAATTGTTGTACTTACCAAGTAATTATAGTGACTTATTTTGTCAACATATGGACTTTTGGGGGTAACAATAATATTCAGATGTTCTCCCACAAGCAAAGCTTTATGGTTTTCAGTCCAATTAATATAAAGGTAACTTTGGCTGAGAGATGAGTATGCTACTGCTTGGTAAACTTTGCTGGCCTGATTTTCTTCTGGAAGATCTGGGGCATCAGTTTTGACCTGAAAAGGAAAATTTCAAAAAGACATTGTGGACTGTGATACAATACCTTCTGTAAAACATGCCTTTCACATTTTTTCTTTGCTTTACAAATTTCTAAATTTCCATTACTCTAGTGTTTGGACATCTGTTTTATCAGATAACTTTGCAAAGACTGTGGAGAATAAAGATAGGATGTGTTATGGTGGAAAAGTCTGGTGAAATAAAGAAAGAAAGATGCTTCAGGAATAAATATTAACACCCTTCATGAAACATGGTAACTTAGGGACTGCTCTTCCTATGAGATGGGATTGCAGGAAATGATAGGGTGTTGGGGAGGGTGGCACTGACTCTTGGGGACTTGGGGACAGAAGTTATGAATGAGTATCGTAGAGACCATCTGGCCCATTGTCACTGTGAAGTACTGGGCCAGACAAGTGCTTCTAAAGTGGGGTGGAGCAGAAATGATATCATGGCAGCAACATCCACCTTCAGAGAGCAGAAGGGCTAACATCTCTATCTCATGCTCTGCAGTCAGATGTGCATCAGTTAGCAGCCCAGCACCACCACTTATTAACTCTGTAAGTTATTTAATCAGAAAAGAGGTTAGAAGCCTCCCTTTTCTCAGCCACAAATGACAAAGATAATATTCTCTAACTCATATTGCTGATTAAATGGATATTAAATGTGTTCTTCATGAAGCTCTTAGCTCAATACCTAGCACTTAGTAAGTACTCAGTAGATGATAGTGAATGTATGGATTCTGTAGTCACTGACCTGCATTGTTCACTTGCTCATATTGTATTTGAGATTGGGAACTTGATCATTATTTGCTGGGAGAGAAGACTATTAAGTAAGTGCTAACATAAAATGATACTGACAATTAGAAAAAAGGAAAGTTTCTACATTTAACCTTTTTCTGGCCCTGAGAAAAGACTGAAAATGTGGAGAAATAAGAGGATATTCATATCATTCATATCCAGTGTTACATCTATAGAAAGAAAATAATTAATTCTCAAATAAAAATTGATAGATTTATCTTCCACAAGGATCATTCAGTGGATTAAGGAAATAGTCTCTGGAGCTCATTTCTTTTGGGTGCAAAATTGTGGAACTATTCACTGGACTTGCACACAAAATCTGCTGCATCTCTTCTGCACACTAGCCAACACACATAGCCAGAAAGTACACCTTATCCTAAAACATAGAGCAGGAGAATTCAGCTCACATTAAACTCCAGCATTGCCACTTCAGATGGGAGATTAACCACAAACGAAGCTACTCCATCACTGAGACTTGTTATACTTTGCTTTGGTTCCAAGTCTGATGTTTCTTGGTTTCCGCCGACTGTCTGTGAATTCAGCGTTACTGGGACCCCTCCTACCAACTGGTCAAGTTGATCCTTAACCTGCACCTGTTGTCAAAACAATGCAAATCTGTTTCAACAGCTCAATATTTCTTTTAACGCATAAAAATTCTAAAATAAATTTCTTTTCTTTCTGCCAAAGTATAAATTATATTTCCTTTTTTTTTTTTTTTTTAATTTTCTGAGATAGAGGCTCGGTACCCACAGCACAGTGGTCACAGCACCAGCCACATACATGAGGGTGGCAGGTTTGAATCTGGCCCAGGGCTAGCTAAACAACAATGACAACTGCAACAAAAAATGCCTAGGCAGTGTGGCGAGTGCCTATAGTTCCAGCTACTTGGGAGGCTGAGGCAAGAGAATCGCTTAAGCCCAAGAGTCTGAGGTTAGTGTGAGCTGTAACGCCATGGTACTCTACCAAGGGTGACATAGTGAGACACTGTCTCAAAAAAAAAAAAAAAAAAAAAAAAAAAAATTTTCTGAGATATGGCCTCAATATTTCATCCAAGCTGGAGTCCAGTGAATAGGCATAGGCATGATCATGGCTCATTGCAGCCTCACACTCCTGGCCTCAAGCAATCCTCCTGCTTCAGCCTCTGGAGTAGCTGCGACTACAGGTATGTGCCACCATGTCTGGCTTATTTATGTTTAATTCAGTAAAGAGAAATGTGTTCTCAGCTTATAGAAAGGTTTAATCATATTTAGTTAAATCATTCTTGAATGGGTTCCCTCTTATACCAAGCAGTTCCAAAACATAAATATCATTCTATTAAATCAGTCAAGGAGTATAGATATCATTAAGGTCTTCTACTATCTAAGTACTATATTTCTTTGGTTGGTTTTTTTTTGTTTGTGTGTTTTTTTTGAGACAGACTCTCACTTTGTTGCCCTTGGTACAGTGCCGTGGCATCACTGCTCACAGCAACTTCAAACTCTTGGGCTTAAGCGATTCTCTTGCCTCACCTCCCTAATAGCTGGGACTACAGGCACCCGTCACAACCCTTGGCTATTTTTATTTTTTTATTAAATCATAAACACATAGATCATGTATATATTAATGCATTTATGGGGCACAATGTGCTGATTTCATATAGAATTAGGAACGCTTACATCACACTGATTAATATATACCTCATCTTATTTACTTAATTATTGTGTTAAGATATTTATACTCTATAGGTAATAGATCCAACATGTACCCTTGCATTATGCACCATAGGTGTGATCCCACCATTCACCCTCCCTTAATATGACCTCCCTCCACCCCTTGGCTATTTTTAGACTTGAGGTCTCCCTCTGGCTCAGGCTGGTCTTGAACTCATGAGCTCAGGAGATCCACCCACCTTGGCCTCCTAGAGTGCTAGGATTATAGGCATGAGCCACTGCTCCCCCCCTTCACCGTCTTCCTTGATTGGTTTAATTGGGTAAAAGAGAAGATGAGGCAACCACTTCTGGTAATATTTCTCTTGGGCATGAAAAATAATAAATAGATACACTGTTGTTTTCCTTATCCTCTACCTCTCACCACCATGCATATATATGTATATGGACACATATGTATTTATATATGATCTATGTACAATTTCCACAAAGATATATTTTATATATTTTATTTTTAGATAAAAGGTAATTTAACTTTATAATTGATGTATATTATTTTATATAATACTTTGTTATATGTTATATTATGCATTACTAGATATTATTTTATTAAATGATTATATAAAATAGAAGACATTATAAGCATATCCAAAGATTGTTTTAGGTTTGCTAAATCTTTTTGTCTTAAAAGCCAGTGACCCACAGTATGTAATAAGTAACACATTTTAAATAGTGTATGCTTAAGTTGATTTTTTAAAGTAATATATTTTCAAGGAATAAAAACAGAAACATTGTACTCTGGCTTTCTAAAGTAAGGACAGGAGATAAAATTTCTATTCAGTAATGTAATATAAAATGATTAATATATTATGTTTTTTAATAATATATAATAAAAAATGTTAAATGTAATAAAAAATCAAACGAATAGTTCAACTCTATACTAACAGCATTTAAAAAAGGATAAGTAGAGGAGGAGAGAAAATGAAAGAAGAAAGAAGAGGCAATAACGATGGAAAAAAAGAGTCAGGAACAGAAAGAGCCAAAAATGAAAAGGAGAGAGGGCGATACAGGGAGAAGAGAGACCAGACAGAGTCATGCACAGAGACAGCACAAAGGCAAAGTGAAAGAGAGAGAAATAAGTAGACCAGAACACAGTGGAAATAATAAAACGGTGAAAGAAAGGGGTCTAGTTTTAAGAAATGATATCTCCACCTTAAGGATTTTAGAACTCACCAAATAATTTCAGATATTAGTCATTCTTTAACTATAGGCTTCTGGGGTTTTTTGCATATAATCTACTGCAATGCTTGCTGAGGCCCTAACTCCTGACTCACTCCTAAGGCTGCAGCTGGCCTGCAGTTTCCCATCTGGCCTACCTCCACAGGAGGGGCAGGGATTTTGGAAAGAGCTCCTTCTGGGACTTGCCTCTCCAGTATCTTTCTCCTATTTTTCATTCGCATGTTTTCCATAAACAGGAAAAGATAATCATATTCAGCAGGATTCCCTCCCCTCACTACCTTGACGGAATATGGAATCCCAGGCTTCAGGAAAAGAGGAGTAGCAACCAAATTCAGTTTGTAGGGAGAGAGCACATACTTGATGCCGGGTACTTCTGCCTCTTCAGAAAATCCACCTAAGGAAATGACATGAATCCACCTAATGTCATGCTGACATTATTTAGGAGTATAATGATGGGTACAGATATCTATTGTGTCTCTAGATGGCTCCACAGGCTGATTCATTCACTCACTCCACTCTTGCATTCATTCATTCATTCATTCACCAATAGTAAGTAGACTTGGCTCTTGGTTCAGGGGGTCAGTGCAGAAGAGTTCAGATTTCAGGTGTCTCCAAAGTTATGTATAAGGCTTATAAGTAGAGAGGCACTTGCAGAAGTAGGACTATAGGACCAAACTGAGGAGAAATGGGAGGAAGGGATATTGCTTGTCATTAGTGGCCCAAGTTTCAATGGGTATGTTCAAGGGATTAAGGAGAAAAGGAAAGGGTAGGCCAAAGACTAACCCTTAAAGGGGTCCACAGAGCACAGGGACATAGAGAGAAACACAGAAGAATCAGAAAAGTAGAGTCTCATGTAAAGAGAACCTTGAGGATCTGTGGAAAAAGCCCAATATGTTCCCTTCCAGCTAAAAATTAAGTTAAACTATTAAGAATCATTTATAAAGCTCTAGTATATCCAAAATCCTTTCCAAAAAGCATATCCGTACTGCCCCCTACACATATCCTATACTTTAGCCTAAAAGGATAATCGGCTATCCTCAAAGATCAAGCTTCCCTGTCCACACTTGCTGCCCTGCCTCACCCTGCCAATCATCTAGAAACTTACCTTTTTCTGAAGGTCAATAGCATTAAATACTTTGCTTAGAGTACATATGAAATTAGATCTTGTAACAGAGTTCTTTACCTGTGTTATGCCTGATGCTAGTTTATAAGCCACTTCTGTGTAGAGATTATACATCGCTCTTGTTGGTAGCCTGCATCTTTAGCAACACATTTCGATTATCTCATAAATATTCCTTAAACTGAATTTATTTGGAATAAATTTGAGGAAAAAATAACAGGCAAAATAACATTAAAATAATACTGAAAACTTTAGATTTTTAGACTCTGAACATCAAAAGAATACTAAAAAGTTTAGGCTTTAGGAAGCATTGCGCTCAACTCCATCATTGTAGAGAGGAGACTAAAATAATGATAATGATATTAATTTTCATTCGCATACTATTTTATCAAACATTTTTACATACATGATCTCATTTTCGTTTTGCTTTTCACCAGGTGAGTACTATGGGGTGCCAGATGTTCAGGCTAGATAGCTTGCACAGACACTTTGGAAATGAATTGGGCGGTGGTTTTTATGGCTGAGTGAGTAGGAACCCAATGGCTTGTCCAATGACTCAAAAGGGAGCACTCACTGACTTTTATTACTGAAATAAAAATTTTGGTGTAGTTATATAAAAAGTGAGATTTAACTATGAAAGAAAATAAAATATGAAAGAACTATGGAAATTATTTATACCTTTAGTATTCTATCTAAATATTTCCAAAAAGAAAGTTAAACCCCCCCCACACACAAAATTTACCTGTAGATTCTGTGACTATTACAGCAATGTAAAGGTACTTGTTGTTTACATCTTCTAGACTGTCATAGGATAGTTCTTTAATTGCCATTTCAGAATCAAATGTGACATGAGCAACTCCATTTATCAACTTTTAAAAGGGAAAAATGGAAGCGTTATTTCAGAGAAGAATTTATAAGAATAAAAATTAACAAACTCTAGTTTTCCTAGCCTCTGAGGAGGAGAGTGTCAGAGGAGTGATTTAGCATCACTAGTAAACTGGATTGCTGAGTCCGCAATTAAGCCCAGAATGTTATTAAAAAAAAAAAAAATTTATACAGAATTATACATGTGGAAGAGTCTTGAACCTCATATAGTCTGACAAGTCTTTTTGGTGCCAGCTGACAAAGAAGACAGTCTTCTTCCAATCCCTGAGTCATGATACATCTTCCTAGACCTCTCAGCTTACTTCTGCCTTTAACTGAGGGTTTGTTGGATATTATATTTAATATGTACTTTGCTGCTCACAAATTTAAATACTAATTTTAAAATAATGGGTAAAGGAATTTAGGGTAAGTCACATCACATTATTTAATTATTAACACAACAATGAAATAAAATTTGCTGTACCTTTTTCTTCTAAATTTGAGTGACTTGAGGTGAGGCTTTTTTGTCTTATTTAGCTTTAAATCCGAGAGTTTAGGATAAACTCTTGCATTTTAAAAAGGCATTTAACTTATATCTTGAGTAAATAACACTGGCTTTTGAAAAAGCAGAGGCTAAATAATCAATGATGCAAACTACATGAATATGCAATAGTGAGCAAAAAGGACAAAACCCATAACATCTGTGTTGTAATGTAAAGAACACTGAGCAAGTAAAAGGAGAACCAGGGTCTAATCTCATTCCAGTAACCACCAGATCTTAACCAGGGACAACTAACTTCACCAATTTCTTATATCTTCTCTTGGTAAGAAATCATACTGTCTCTTGGCATATAATGGGAATAACTCAGACCCACAAAGAGTTTAATGTCAAAAATGATAGACAAACAAATAAACCATTACCAGAAAGAAGGCGTTCTCAACCTCAGCATTACTGACATTTTGGACAGAATCATTTTTGTTGTAGAGGTCTGTTTGTGCATTATAGAATTTCAGCTGTCTCCCTGGGCTCTATCAACTAAATGCCAGTAGTACCATCTTCCCCATTTGTGACAGTCACAAATATCTTGGGAGTAAAAATAATCCCTGGTTGAGAATTCCTCCAATAAAGCATGAAAAATGTTCTAACAAGAGAGCCTCAGGGGAGGGAGCAAATGATAGGGGCGCTGACCTAGTTTAGAGGAGTCGGGGGGAGGCTTCCCAGAGAAAGGGTGTCAATGTTGAAACTTCCAGAATAAGAAGGAATTAGCAGTGATTAGCACTGTGGTAGTGGGTGGCATGGGGGTGGGGGAAAGAGTGTAGGGGGAAGGAGAGGAGGTGTGGAGGGAGGGAGGAAATGACATGGGATCAGCTGGCTAGGGAGGCTGATGCCAAGGAAAGTGGACTTCCCCCTAAGGGTAATGGGAAGCCAATGGAGGATTTTAAGTTTCAAATTTCAAATGTACACGTGCATTAAGGGATCAGACTAGATGATTTTGAAGTAACTTTCCATCTCTCATATCCTGATGCATCTGTAGATATGAATGAATGTGCCTGAACCTCTTACCGTTGTGTTTCGCATTGCTTTTCCCATCATTTCTTTTTGATAATCTTGTAAGTCTTCTCTTATTCCAAAAGTGACATAAACGCCAGCCTCAGTGACTACTTCATTATAAAAATATCTGTCAAACAATAGCATAAGGTCATTTTGGTAACATGGTTACAATAATAAGATTGAGATAAAATGTGACAATTTGATATTATATAAGCACTTGATATACTTTAAAGGTATTTCATGCACTATTATTTTTCATTCTCATAAAGCCATAATAATAAAGCTAGAATATGGATTTTTATTACTATATGCTACATGAACAGAATTGATGGTGGGAGATTAAAAGACTCAGATCAAGGGCCCTTTCCTGTAGGCCATGTTACTTCCTTGATGATTTGATATCAATGGGGAGCCAAGCCCTATTTTCTGTCTTAAAAGGTACATATTCAATCTCACTGTTACATGAGATGAATTCTTTTTCAAAACTAAAACTGAACATTTCCTTTTAGTTTAGAATTAAACTAAAATAAATATTCTGTAATAGTAAATAATGCTATATAGCAAAAGTTAAGTTTTCTTACTAATGGATTGTAATGGAACAAATAAATTGTCTCCATTACAAAAAGTTGGTTTCTCTCAAGTGAACGTTTTATTTTGGTTTAAACTAAGTGACAAACTTAGTCTAAACCGGGATAAAAGGTACTCTATTTTCAGAATAAATGCTAATAAGAGAGGCAGTATAGGGTAGTGTTTGAGGCACAGATGCCAGAACCAGACAGGGTGTGTGATCTTCAGCAAATTTTTTAATATTTATTAAAACTGAAAAACTTTCACTTGCAACATAGGGATTGTTGTAGCATCTGCCTCATGGAGTTGTAAGTATGCCAAGTTACGTTAAGTGCCCGGAATATATACTTATTACAAATTGGCTATTAATAACTACATTATCATCTTTAAATAATCTAAGATTTTGTGATAGGTTGTTTGTAAAACTAACCTCAATTCACTATCTCCCCATACATCCATAATCTTTTTAGTTCCTTGAGTGCATAAGGCAAGGGAGGGGTCTATTTTCTGGGGGCTGGCCCTGCAACTTGCTTTGGACAAAAGAATTAATGTAGGGAAGTGATAGTATGTCTGTACCAGGCCTAGGCCTCTAGAGGACTTTTATGGTTTCATTCTGTCTCTCTTTGAGCATTGTTACTGCTATAGGCTGGCCCACAAGCTAATGAGAGATACACATGGTCCAGTCACACTCTAAGACCCATGCCACTGCAAGACCCATGAATAGGACCTTCCTAGACCAGCCAGCTCCCAGCTGACCCGTCAACTGACTGCAGGTAAGCTGGTAAGCCCAGCTTACAAGAATCTGGCCTGGATCACCAGAATTTCCCAGCAGACTCCTAAATGCTTGTGGCTCTAAGGCAGGGGTCCTCAAACTGCGGCCCATGGGCCACATGAGGCAGTGTGATTGTATTTGCTCCCGTTTTGTTTTTTTAC
Source organism: Loris lydekkerianus (assembly GCA_963574355.1). Taxonomy (NCBI): domain Eukaryota; kingdom Metazoa; phylum Chordata; class Mammalia; order Primates; family Lorisidae; genus Loris; species Loris lydekkerianus. The sequence goes on from CAUYPK010010753.1 coordinate 9,937, forward strand.
TTCAAAATAAGATATGTGCAGTGTGCATAGGAATTTGTTCATAGTTTTGTTTTGTTTTTTAACTATAGTCCAGCCCTCCAACGGTTTGAGGGACAGTGAATTGGCCCCTTGTTTAAAAAGTTTGAGGACGCCTGCTCTAAAGCATTGGGTTTCCAAGTAGATATGTACCATTTGCTGGCTGAATACATCATGAAAAAAAATGATAAGTGAAGGCTTCATATCTCAGTCCCAGTATCCTAAGTCATGCTAGCTTCTAAACACACATGCTAAGCTTTTATCTTTAGAAGTTTCATTTTTTGTGTGTTTTGTTTGTTTTTGCCAGTGAATAACAAAGCTAAAATCCGCATCAGTTAAAACCAGATTAAACAAATAAACTTTTGGCAAGATGTCTCTTCAGTCAGTCAGTCTCAATGTCATGGCAGATTCTACTAGGAAAACACAGATCTCATTTTCGGCAACTATCTGTCACCAACCAGAGTTGGCACTTAATTTAGCTCATTAATATGAAAAACAAAATAGCTTTCTTACCTTGCTTTTATAGTAATTTCAAAATTCTTAAAGTTCTTATAACTAATGAAGTTGCTTTCTGGTTCTATTGAGACAGTGAAATGTGGCAAGACTAGAAGGAAAAATGAATAGGCAATATCACCATTTGAATTAGCCTTTAAATCCTAGTAAACAACTATACCTTGTGGTCTAGTTAGACAAGCTGTGACATCAACACAGATCCACCTTATCATTATCATTACCATCATCATTAACAACAGTATCTATGGGGAACCTTCTAGTTCCACTAGTCAGAGTTCAATCCATCCTCAACATACCAGGAGTACTTTGTTTATGTTTTGATTATAGCGTTTATTATGGACAATAGAGCAAGTTCTCCCCTAGAGAATGGGATCTTTGGAAACAGAGACCATTATCTATTTATCTTTGTGTAGCTCCCAACTTTTATTTCTTTTAGTATTATTATTATTTTTAGAGACAGGTCCTTACTCTATTGCCACTCAAGCTGGAGTCTAGTGGCATGATTATAGCTCAGTGTACCCCTTGAACTCCTGGACTCAAGAAATCCTTCTGTCCCAGCCTCACAAGTAGCCCTCCCAACTTTTCAATATGAAATAAAAGGATGAGATTTGCATTTCAAGATTATTTAAGCTAATACAAAGCAAGATAGCTTGGAAGCAGAGATGCCAGTTAGAAGGCTTTCTCAGTAGTCCAAAAGGGAGGCTAGTGATGAATTTATGAGGATGAATAAGGAGATGAATATATTCTACATACATACAGAAAGTAGCAAAAGACACTCAGAGGCATAGATGTCAATTAGGATTATATGTTAGAGAG
>CAUYPK010010754.1:0-10898 GCA_963574355.1 Loris lydekkerianus
TTCTCCTTAGCAAAGTATCCCAGGAATGGAAGAAAAAGTATCCAATGTACTCAGCCCTACTATGAAGCTAAACTATAGCTTTCATGTGAAGGCTATAACCCAACTATACCACAAGACTATGGGGAAAGGACCAAGGAAGGAGAAGGGAGGGGGGAGGTTTGGGTGGAGGGAGTGTAATGGGTCGGGCCCCATCTATGGTGCATATTATTATCTATAATAATAATAAAAAAAAATAACAAAAACAAAAACAGAAAAAACCCATTTGGGTTTCCACAAGAGACTTTAAATACTTGCCCCAACAAGAAGGGGATTAGACCTATTAACTGCCAAAAAGGGAGGCATCTGTTTATTTTTGCAGGAGAATTGCTACTTTTATGCCAACAGATCTGAAATCATGCAAAACAAGATCAAAACACTCCAAGAAGATCTAGAAAAGAGAAGAAAAAAAATTTTAGAAAATTCCCTGTGGATGGGCCTACATGGTTTTACTTCTTCCCCTGCTACCCTTGTTTACCCTTCACCTTTGGGCCCTATATCCTTAAAAAAGGTTAGAGGCAGTTAAATCAGGTCGAGGTCCAATATCACCAGCTCATTAACCAAGAATCTAACTATTATTCTTCACCGCCCTCCATAGCACCAATGACGGGTAAGACTCCCAAAGCTGGGACAACCTAAGATAGGATATGGAGAGGCTGCACTGTGGATTACATTCATAATACCCAAAGATGGGTAAGATCACTCTGGATTCAGTCAACCTAAGACAGGGACCAAACCATTGATGTTTGTATCCCCATGACGAGTAAGACTGAAACTGCAAGAGCAGGCAACCTAAGACAGGGGCTATGTTTATCCGCCATACAAAAAACAAAAGAGGGCATTGTTGGGCCCTGCCATGTGCCTGAGGCCTAGTGCAACTTCCCGAGCCTGACTAGAAGTAGATCCATCGAGCTACTTCTGTGTAGCAACGACTCAGCAAGGCCTGGCCTGAAACTGCCTCTACCTAGATACAGCCAAGGTGGTACCATGCCATTGGCCCAACCCTGTCACGCACCTCATCCTCCACCTTCTTTCCCCGCCCCTTCCCCACACTCTATATAAGTGGCTGCTTGACGCAATAAAGTTGAGTTCCTGCTTAAAAAAAAAAAAAAGAAAGAAATGAAATCAGAAAGGAAGAGCAAAAAGAGGGAAGGAGGGAGGGGAGTGGGGCTTTGGTGTGTGCCACACCTTTTGGGCGCAAGACACGACTGTAAGAGGGACTTTACCTAAAAAATGCAATCAGTATAACCTGGTTTATTGTACCCTCAGTGAATCCCCAACAATAAAAAATAAAGAAATGAAAAAAAAAATTTGATTTTCCTCATGTAGCTTTTGCACAAGTCTTGTTAGGTTTAGTTCTGAAATGACTCTATTGACAGGAATTTTTTTCTTTTTCTTTTTTTTTTTTTGTCTATTAGGCCAAAATTTGTTTCTGGTCTATTAGGCCAAAAATTAGATTAATAGCAAATCAATTAAAAATTATTCCATTTTTGTAAAGAATATATTTACATATGTGGATGGCTGTATATTTAGAAAACTAAACTTTGGGTACACGTGTTTGATTGATCACTTGGTTGAAGGGAAGGAACTGTATTTTGATGACTTTTTATCTAACCCTTGCATAGCACCTGGCACATATTAGTAGCTCAGAACAATCTGTTGTTGACACATGAATGAATGAGTGACATTAAGGGACACTGAAGAATCTACAAAGAAAGGATGGCTGCCTTTTCCACTGAGTGTATGGAAGTTTGGATTTCTTTCTGCATCCTCATATTTTTTATTTTTCTCTTGTGATTATGTGTTGTCTGGTAATTTAAGAAAAAAAAAAGAAAAGGGCTCGGCGCTCATAGCACAGTGCTTATGGCGTGAGCCACATACACCGAGGCTGGCGGTTTCAAACCCAGCCCAAACCATCTAAAAAAAAAAAAAAAGAAAGAACGAAACAAAACAACAATGGCAACTGCAACAAAAAAATAGCCGGGCATTGTGGTGGGTACCTGTAGTCCTAGCTACTTGGGAGGCTGAGGCAAGAGAATCGCTTAAGCCCAAAAGTCTGAGGTTGTTGTGAGCTGTGACGCCACAGCACTCTACCAAGGGTGACATAGTGAGACTCTGTCTCAAAAAAACCAGAAAAGGAATTTCATTTGGAAAAGGAAGTAAATGCTAATGAAAGAGCACCACGAAGCTTACCTCATATACTCCTTGTTAATTCAAAATAAGAAAAAAAACACCTAAAAATAGCTAGGGAGGCAGGTTGGCTTTGAGTTTTAGAGGCTTGGTCTTGTGGTCTGTAAAATGGGATCTTTTTGGCCCTGACGTTGTCTCTTACTGTGCTGTGTAAAGGTCTATCTGCCTGGTTGAGCCAGACCCAGGGCCCTCAGCAAACGCCCAGCGTGGTTCAGAGGGAGTACAGGGGAGGCAGGGAGAGGAGTAATTCTCTAGTCCCAGGGAGAGTAATTCTCTAGTCCCCGAGGTTGTTTTACATTATGATGATCTATGGCATCTGTTGCTACAATGCCTTGGCACCTTACAGGGAGGGCAGACCAGGAGGCGCTTAGGGCTGGGAAGGCCACCAGCTCAATAATATATGAACATCGACCTCATTCCCTCTGGAGAATAGATGACTGTGACCCGGGAGCCCCCGTTTGCAGGTAAATAATACGCAAGGGTACCACTCGGCCACTTGTATCATTGAGGAGAGAGTGAAACTGGAATAAGAAAGACAAATTAGAAAAATTTGAGGGCACTACTTATAGATCTGTGCAGGGAGGGATAATTCATCAGGTTAATTTTGCTTCCTCGAGAAAGCAGCACAGTGCGGGTATGTTCCTCTGTCCGTGATAAAAATCCTTTTTGGGTGATGATCATTATCAATGAAATACTCTTACTTACAAGTAATGAAGACATAAAATTGCATCTCTCATGAGGAAGACTGATGTAGCCTCTGCACTTTTGGCCATGGGGCTCATTAAACCCTGACCACAGGGGACAGCGGTTGCCCTGCCTGGGAAGGGACGGGCAGCCCTTACTACATCCACCATATCTCCTTTGTGGAATGACAGAGCAGAGAGAGAGAGTTAGTAACTGGAGGGCAGGAGTGTCAGGTCCTTATCCAGCTCCTGGCAGCTGGTGGGTGAAGTTATATGGGATGTCTGCCCTTATGCAGCTCCTGGTGGCCGGGGAGCTGAGCTACACAGAAAGTTCACAACCGGCAATCTATAGTCCACAGTCCACACACACAGAAGGTCCAGTACACCTTTACAAACCCGGGGGAACGATAGAGACAGGGTGCCCAGCAGCAGTTACATAAATGTGACATCACTAACAGAGTTGTGGGTATCTGGGACACATGGCCCCTCGCCACAGCGAGGGAGCCCAGATCTCTGGGTCTCGTCCCACACCCAAGGCCATGGTGAGAAGCCCAAACAGTTGTCTGGCCCTATACCGCGCAGCAGGGGACATGGCTAGACGGGTCCCACCTGCTCCATTGATTCTCCTCCTACCCCACTTTTTAATTATCGGAAGTAGAAATGTTCCCAGGTTTAGAGCTTGTAGAATACGTAATATCCCCCTTCCTGTGCCCAGTCCTCAGCTGCTGCTTGTTTTTTGTTTTTTGTTTTGTTTTGTTTTGTTTTTTTGAGACAGAGTCTCACTTAGTTGCCCTTGGTAGAGTGCTGTGGCATCACAGCTCACAGCAACCTCAAATTCTTGGGCTTAAGCAATTCTCTTGCCTCAGCCTCCCAAGTAGACAACACTACAGGTGCCCACCACAATGCCTGGCTATTTTTTTTGTTGCAGTTGTCACTGTTGTTTATCAGACCCAGAGTGGGCTCCAACCTGCCAGCCCTGCTGTATGTGGCTGGTGCCCTCTGAGCTATGGGAAGTGCCTGGTCCTCAGCTTCAACTGTTATCCGCCCATGGACAATCATGCCTCATGGCCACGTGTATCTCCTCCTCTTTGGACACTGTGGGCTGGAAAATGAGGGCCCTAGGGGAGAAATGGGGCCCTGAGCAAGATTCCAGGGCACAGAGAGCCTTCCACGAAATTTTGCCCTTGTCCAAACCACAGAGGGAGGAACATTCTGCTGGAGAGAGAGAGAGAAAAAAGGAACTCTGAAGGCCAAAAGAGCCATCTTGCAATGTTGGCAACTAGGGAATAAAGGCAACAGATTAAGGAGGAATGTTCAAAGCACAAAAAATAGGGTGGAAAGGTCCTCATCAAACTGTTTTACCCTCTGTGGGTGGGGCTGGGGCCAGTTCTGAGGGTGTGGTCCAAGGACACTTTAGCCTTGTCTTAATTCTTATTTACTTCACAAGGAAATACATTTGGGTTTTTCCTCTACCAAGAACAGCACTTTTTTTTTTTTTTTTGAGAGTCTCACTTTGTCCCGAGTAGAGTGCCGTGGCATCATAGCTCACAGCAACCTCAAACTCTTGGGCTCAAGTGATGCTCTTGGCTCGGCCTCCTGAGTAGCTGGAACTACAGGTGCCCACTACAACTTCTGGTTAATTTTTCTATTTTTTGCAGCGACAAGGTCTCAGTCTTGCTCAGGCTTGTCTTGAACTCCTGAGCTCAAGTGATCCACCTGCCTCAGCCTCCCATACAGCTGGGATACGGGTGTGAACCACTGTGCCCAGCTTAAAGAATAACACTATTTCTTTTTCTTTTTCTTGTTTTTTTTTTTTTTTAATTTTCTTTCAAGTATTCCTTGTCTTTTCTTTCTTTCTTTCTTTCTTTCTTTCTTTCTTTCTTTCTTTCTTTCTTTCTTTCTTTTTTAAGAAGAACACTATTTCAAGAATGGCATCTTTCACAATGATGGTTGCCTCCAGATTAAAAACAAAGAAACAAACAAACAAAAAAACTAGCTGGATGTTGTGGTGGACTCCTGTAGTCCCAGCTTCTCCAGAGGCTGAGGCAAGAAGATCTATCACTTGAGCCCAAGAGTTTGAGGTTGCTGTGAGCTATGATGCTACGGCACTCAACCCAGGGTGACAGAGTGAGACTCTGTCTTCATAAAACAAAAACAAACAACAACATCCCCCCAAATACACCTCCACTTAAGAGTGTTCCCAACGAAAAAGTAAAAATTATTGTTAATAAATTTCAATCCTCAGCCAGGTGCAGAGGCTCACACCTGTAATCCTAGTTTTCTGGGAGGCCGAGCCGGGTGGATTGCTTGAGCTCAAGGCTTCAAGACCAGCTTGAGCAAGAGTGAGACCCTGTCTCTACTAGAAATAGAAAAACGGAGGCAAGAGGATCACATGAGCCCAAGAACTGGAGGTTGCTATGAGCTGTGATGCCACAACACTCTACAGAGGATGACAAAGTGAGGCTCTGTCTTAAACAACAACAAAAAATTCGGTCCTCGAGTACACTCCTTCTTAAGATTTTGTTTAACAAGTGGGGTGTACGCAGGGAGTTAATTCGGCTATGTGTCAGGCATGATGGCTTTTCAAGGTCAAACATAGGTACAATTATTTGAGTTGCAAGCTGAACAGCTGCTTTTTTTTTTAGTAGTACGCTACTTTTACACGGAAGAAGAGCCTGACACACCACACTGTGGATTTTTAGACTTGGGTATTTGGCACACATTTTCTCAAAAATGAACAAAATGAGCCTGTCACTTCAAGGAAAATAACTGGCAGTATGTGTTGCCAGTGATAAAACTCAAACTTTTAAGTTGAGCATTAGAATTTGGGGGGAAATTTCTATCTGTCACCATGAGCTTGACAGCTTCTCAATATTTAAAGACTTTTTAGATGAAGATAAGTGGTTATATTAAAAATGTGACGTCTGCTATCGTATAATAAGACTGACATTTGGAAGCTTTGCATAACTTAGTGAACCAACAGTTTCCAAATGAACTGTGCGTGATGTTACAAAATCCATTCAAAGCACAAGGTAGATATTACAGAGCAGCCCTGCTTCCTTCCTCCTGGGAGGAAGGAAGGGAGAAGCAGCATTTCTCCCACCCTAACAACAGCCAAATGTCAGAAAACGGCACAGTCAAACTTTTTCTTGAACTTATTGGAAAGCTGAGGCTGCACGGCAGCCAAGAAGCTTGAAATCTAAGGAAAGGCAGGTGCCCCTGAGGACAGACGGGACGTGAGTGCCCGTTCACCTTGTGCTGCACTCCTGGTGCCATGCGAGAGAGGAAAACAATTCAACTAAAATTGTCAGCAAGTTGCTAGAGCCTTAGTGTAAAGCAGCGCAGGCATGTGGAGCCCTGGCTGGCAGACTCCAGGAGGGTCTGTAGCCCTCCAAGCAGGCGCATGAAAACACCAGGGCAGAGCAGGAGGCCAGACAAAGCCTCCCAGTGCCACAGGCCTGGCGGACAGGGCTGACCGCTTGTGCAGGAAAGGCACGAAACACCATCCAGACACTGCTTCCTTACTTCTCTGTGGGAAAAAAAATTTAAGCTGCCACAGGGAAGAAAGGAAGAATGGCTGAAAAAGCTTTATGTCTGAGGCCCAAGGACATAGGATGCATCAACAAACAACAGCCGTTTTCTGATATGGGGAGAGCAAGAATATAGGAAGGTCTGAACCCAGTGTGACCCTGAGAGAGACCACAGCAACAGCAAAACCCAAGCCCAGACTGACCCCTGCCTGGAGCGCCTCAACTTCCCACACGCATGGTGGAGGAGAGGAGGGTGCCCGTTTATAGGCACGCTTGCTGTCTTCCTCAGGTCCTTACCTGAGCTGTCCAGCACTCGCTCAAATGTTACGAGACACAAACACACCAGAGCTGCTCAGGGCAGGGGCAGGTGTCTGGTGCTAGGCCCTGCCTCTCCCCTGGACTCTCAGGAGACTCACCTGGTCCTGCTGCCACCCGGAGCCACACTGGATAGCCCTTCACACCGTCCCTGAGGCTGGTGAGACAGCCATGGTGGGCCCACGTGAATGTGGGGTTCTCAGCCAGGAAAACCACCCAGCCCACACCCTGCCCACAGGGCTAAGGGAACTTGCTCTATTGCGGCAGGGACAAACTCTTGTGAGGTTGGTGCCAACTTGAGTACACGTTCCCTGCTCTCAGGACCCTGCTACGGGGAGGGGGGATGGGTGTGGGAACAGGAGAACAAGCCGCCGGTGAGTCCCGAGGCTGCTCAGCTCTGAGACTGTGGCTCTCCGGCCTGTTGCCAGGGAAGCTGGCACCAGGCCTTTGTTAATCATAGTCAGAAAGAGGTTGGAGGTTCACAGCTGAGCCACACTCAGGTACCGGGTGAGGGCAGAGGGAGGATGCAGGACAAGGCTGGAGTGAAGTTCATTGACCACCACAGGCAACAGCAATAACACGGCCTATTCACCTGCCTTTTGCTTTTCTTACTAACCTTTGCTCAGGCAAGGAGTCTATCCTTATTAAACAAAGCAAAGCAAAAGGACAAAAAGGAAGGGAGGGAGGGAGGGAGGGGCCAGGTGTGGTGGCTCATGTCTGTAATCCTGGCACTCTGGGAGGCCAAGACTGGTGGATTGCCTGAGCTCAGTCTGAGCAACAGCGAGATCTTATCCCTAAAAAAACTAGCTGGGTGTTGTGGTGGGTGCCTGTAGTCCTAGCTACTTGAAAGGCTGAGGTAAGAGAATTGCTTGAGCCCAAGAGTTTGAGGTTGCTATGAGCTGTGGTGCCATGACATTCTACCCAGGGTGACAGAGTGAGACTCTGTCTCTCCCCCACACCCCCCAAAACCCCTACAACAGCCCACCAGCAAGAGGCAAAACTATCAATACAACTAGCTTTTTATACTCAATAAAAGTATCCTTCAAAGATAAAAGAAATAAACTTTTCCAGCAAATAAAAACTGAGGCACCTGGCTTGGTGATTGTAGTTCAGTGGCTAGGGCTCCAGCCATATACACTGAGGCTGGCAGGTTCGAACCTCAGCCTGCTAAATAACAATGGCAACTACAACCAAAAAATAGCCTGGCATTGTGGCAGGCACCTGTAGTCCCAGCTACTTGGGGGGCTGAGGTGAGAGAATCACTTAAGCCCAAGAGTTTGAGGTTGCCGTGAACTGTGACGCCACAGCACCCTACCAAGGGTGACATAGTGAGACTGTTTCAAAAGAAAACAAACAACAACAACAAAAAAAAGCTGAAGCTGAGAGAATTTGTTACCAGCAGAACTTCATTATAGGAAATGTTAAAGAAAGCTCTTTAGGAAAAAGGAACACAGCATTGAGGTACAATAAAAACATATATTAGGTCTCTGTCCTCCATTCTTGGAACACAGCTCTAAAACTCTTGCATTTTCCTGAGTGATGGGAGTATATTTTGTTATTCATGAGTTCTTTTTCATCACCCCTGTATTTATGCTAATAAGGTGACTTAGGGTGGGACCTCCCAGGACGAGGCTGTTCACTAAACAGACCCAGTGGTTAGAGGGCTGGAACTTTCAGCCCCACTCACCAACCTCTCAAGGGAAGATGGGTAGAGACTGAGCTCTATGAACCCTCTTGAATGAGATTCAGAGAGCTGCTTAGAGGGTGGGCACCCGCAGAGGCCATGGAAACCCCACCTGACACGTACACGTTGCCCTGTGCAGGTCTTCCCTTTGGTTGTTTCCAAGTTTTATCTTTCATAACAAACCAGCAAGCATAAGTAAGATGTCTTCCTGAACTCTATGAGTTGTTCTAGAAAATTATAGAACCTGAAAGTAGTCAACTCCCTGAATTTTTGCTGTTGGGACAGAAATGTGGGCAGCCTGGGTGCCCCGTTGTTCTTGGCTTCCCGAGTTTCTGGTTGTCAGCCTCATGGGACCGAGTCCTTAACTCAGGGGGCTCTGTGCTAACCCCAGGATTTAGTGTCAGAATTGACTTGTTGGATACCCAAGGGGTTTTGGAAAATTGGAGAGTTGGTGTGAAAAGCTACTACATATTTGGTATTAGAAAGAATCTCAGAGGCACTGAACAAACTTGGGTAAACACTTAAGAATAAAGATCACCAGGAAAGGTGAAGGTGAAGGTGAATGTGGAGGACACGTTTTCTTATTTTTAATTACTTGGGAGAAAATTGACCATCTAAAGTAAAAATACTAACAATTGATCGAGAATTTACTGCATAACACCAAAGTAAAATGTACGGTGACAACTGTTACCCAATGACTATTGTCATAGTACAGAAGACAGGAGAGAGAAATCGGGAGTGTGCTCTTGTGGGATCTTACATTGTAAGTAAAATTGTACATGAGTTGAGGGTGGACTGTGAGCAATTAAAGCTTTAAGTAAAACATTTAACACAATTTTAAAAATTGGTTTACAGTAGTTCCCCCACCACCACACGGTTTCACTTTCCAGGTTTCAATCACCCACAGTCTCAACGTGGTCTGAATATATTAAAAGGAAAATTCCAGAAATGAAGAATTCATAGTTTTATTTATTTATTTATTTATTTTTGCCGTTTTTGGCTGGGGCTGAGTTTGAACCCGCCACCTCCGGCATATGGGTCTGGCGCCCTACTCCTTTGAGCCACAGGCACTGCCCCAATTCATAAGTTTCAAATGTTGTGCCACTTTGAGTAGAGTGATAAAAATCTCTTGTCATCCTCCTGGGCATGCCCCGGATGTGAATCAGCCCTTTGTCCAGTGTATCCACGGCACATATACAGCCTGCCCACTAGTTACTGGTGGCCATCTCAGTTACCAGACTGAATAAACACAGTATAGGTACTGTGTTTGGTACTATTCTTGGTTTCAGGTGTCCACTGGGCATGTTGGAACACATTTCCCAAAGGATACGTGGGGACTACTATAAATGACGAGCCATATAATAAAGAAAAATAGAATTAAAAAATATTCAATCCAAAAGCAAGAAGAAAAAGAGAAGAAAATAAACAAAGACTGAATGGAACAAATTGAAAACAACCAGCAAGATGGTAGACTGCGGCCTAATCATAAGAATAATTACATTAAGTGTAAATGATATAAACACGTCTATTAAAAGAGAGAGGCTGTCAGGTTGAATACAAGAACAAGACCCAACTATGTGCTGCCTAGTTTAAAAAAACAGTGTACACCTGTAGCACAATGGTTACGGTGCCGTCTACATGCACCAAGGCTGGAGGGTTTCAAAGCCCCCCCCTCCCCAGGCCTGCTAAACAACAATGACAACTGCACCAAAATAAGCAGCCTGGTGTTGTGGCAGAGCCTGTAGTCCCAGCTACTTGGGAGGCCAAGACAAGAGAATCACTTAAGCCCAAGAGTTTGAGGTTGCTGTGAGCTGTGACGCCACAGCACTCTCCCAAGAATGACATAGTGAGACTCTGTCACAAAAAAGAAACAACAACAACAACAACAACAACAACAAACAGTATGAGATGGACAATGAAGTTTAATGAAACAGAGTACAAATGTTTGTGTGTTTTCAGATTCCCAATTTTAACTTTCCTTTAAGAAACTACCATTTGTTGAGTTTTGATGTGGTATCAAAGACTAGGCTGGCACGGTGGCTCATGCCTATAATCCCAACACTCTGGGAGGCTGAAGTGGGAGGATAGCTTGAGCCCAGGAGTTTGAGGTTGCAGTATGGTGTGAGCCTGGGCAACAGAGTGAGAACTTGTCTCAAAAACAAAAACAAAAAGTATCACCAATTATCTTAAAGGGCTTTAATAATATTCTCCATTTTGTTCATGTTCTTTTTTTTGAGACAGAGTCTCACTACGTTGCCCTAGGTAGAGTGCTGTGGTATCACAGCTCATAGCAACCTCAAACTCTTGGGCTCAAGGAATCCTCCTGCCTCAGCCTCCCAAGTAGCTGGAACTACAGGTGCCTCCACAACACTTGGCTAATTTTAGAGACAGGGTCTCGATTTTGCTCAGGCTGGTCTTAAACTCCGGCCTCCCAGAGTGCTAGGATTACAGGCGTGAGCC
>CAUYPK010010756.1:0-13058 GCA_963574355.1 Loris lydekkerianus
AACACAATAACTGTGAAATTGCCAGGAAGGCTATGTTAACCAGTGTGATGTAAATGTGTCAACCGGTCTGTGAAACTAGTGTATGATGCCCCATGATCATATCAATGTACACAGCTATGATTTAATAAAAAAAAAAAAAAAAAGAAGAAGCCACACAGCGAGAAGTTTGCTTAATTAAATTCCACTACAACTTTAGAAAGGGGCTAATTGTACTTGTTAGAAACATCTAGCATACACTGGCTGATGGAAGGAGACAGGATGAAAGGTTTAACCTTTTCTGTAATCCTCCTCACCTGCCCTGGATCTGAACTTTTATCAGTCTGGGGAAATGGGCTTATAGTGTGCTCAGTATTGATTCCTGCTTTCTTGTTGATTTGCAGCTCTGGAGGAGGGCTGAGCCTGCCACTGGAGCTAAGAAAAATTCTGGTTTGGGGGGCAATAGCAGGGCAGATGAGGGCTTTTCTGGCTCTGGATATGGGAAGAAGGTGAGGGCAAAGTCAGGGAAGGGTTATCTGGGGCTGTTTTCACTCTCCTTTTTAGTACTGTGTCTGTTTTAGGGAAGCACAAAACAGACTCCTTTGCTCTCCACTTCTTCCTTTGGTTTTTATCTTGAGCTTTTGCATATGTAACCTAATGTTGACAGTGATATCTATTACAATGTGATAATATGAAGATTAGAAGTAACAGACGCAAAGCACCTGCGGCCCATGGATGCCACCTGTTGCTCATCACGGGTGAACGGTGGTTGTGATGTGGCAGCAGCACTTGTAGAAGTTGTGTAGTGACTAACAGTGGTAGTCACTCCTGAGTAGGGTGCTGCAGAGGGAACGCAGACCCCAGGCGCTGACTTCAAACTCCCTCCACTACTTCCTAACTATTTGGACTTTGGCAAATTAACCTACCTGAGTTTGAGTTTCTTCATCTCCAAGAAAGACGTAATAATAACACCTACCTATAGGTTTGTTTTGAAGGTTCACAGAGTGAAGGTGTGTAAAGCATTTAGTGCAGTGTTAAGCACCCAGGGAGCTCTAATTGTGCACAGTGGGAGTGGATGTCCCAGCAATGTAGTAGAAAGACTATGAATTGAGTCAGGGCTCAAATTCCAGATTTTTTCTTTACTAGCTGTGGGACCTTGGGTGTGCCAATGAAATTTTCTGATCCTCACTTTCATTTTATGTCAAACAGGGAAAAATTACATGCAGAGGTGCCTACAATGGGTCCCCTGGGAGCCATTACCCAACGTACAGGGTGTTGGAATAATTAGATGAGGTGATAAACACATATTCCACTTTACCTACGATGATTCTCCCAATCATTGCCAAGTCATATTCCAGGTTATGCCAAGTGCAGTGACCATCTGTGACCACCGTCCACATGGTCAGCCCACCCTCTCTTAGGACTTGCTTCACCTGTCCACACTCTCTTAGGACTTAGGTACTGACTCCCAGTTAGCTTTAGGCTGTTGAGAGGATGGCTCCCATCAGAACTCCTCATTCCTTCCAGTAGGCAAACCATAAATGAGGCTTTAGGCCACATTTTAAAGCTGGGTGCAAAGCTTCTAAACTCATCTGAAGCCCAGGTATTACATGAACTTGTGAACACATGTCTTATTCAGGGCTTGGTGGTCATGTAGCCTGTTAATCAGAAGATCTGACATATGTGGGATTCTGGAGTGGGGAGGGGTTTCCATAGTCTATCAGTCTAGGCTTAGAATGGGCCCCAGAAACCTTGATAAGGGAGTAAACTTTCCAGAAGGTAGGCAGGAGACGGTGAAAAAGTTCAGGTAAGCAGACTCAGAGCTGATGAGGATGTCAGTAGTCACATGATACTATTGAACACTTGAAATGTGGCTAGTCCAAATGATATGCACTGTAAGTATAAAATACGCACTGGATTTTGAAGACTTAGCATGAAAAAGGTAAAATAGCTCATTAATAATTTTTATATTGATTATATCTTGACATGATACTCTTTGGGATATATTGGGGTAAATAAAATATACTATTAAAAATTATTTCACCTCTTTATTCTTACATTATAAAAATGTAATAGAAAAGTTAAATTTAGGTATGTGGCCGGCATTATATTTCTACTGGACAGGGCTGTTCTAGAGAATTCAGGCAGGAGAGAGTCATCAATTCCAGATGTCTGTACGGGATGTTTCTGGGTGCAGGAATGAAGCTACTGAGATCAAGATTGACCACTGTTAGAGGTGCTGGGAGAAGAAAGGTGCTCACACACAGGGCCCCAAGACAGAGATCCTGGTCCCTCCCCTCTTGTGTCCATCCTCACTTGCCTCTGGACACTGTCATCTCTGGCCTGGGTGGCTCTAACTGTCTCCTCCTAACTGGTCTCCCTGAATTCCTCCAATAATCTATTTTTCTGTCACTCCTGAGTGAAATTATTTTATTTTATTTTATTTTATTTTATTTTATTTTATTTTATTTTATTTTATTTTATTTTATTTTATTTTATTTTATTTTATTTTATTTTATTTATTTTTGGTGATTCATTGAGGGCACAAGAAACCAGGTTACACTGATGCATTTGTTAGGTAAAGTCCCTTCCCGAGTGAATTTTTAAATATCCAAATTTAGTCAAAGGAACTCACTTGAATCCCTTTCATTGCTCTCAGTGGTTATAGACTTAAATCTGGCCTGGAAGGTACTACATGTTACGCTCTCCTGCCTCACCTTCTTCCATTCTCTGCTTCCTTGGGGGATGCTCCAGCCTCATCAAACTTCCTTCATTCACTTCCTGAACAATGCCCATTGCTTTCCTGCCTCAGGGCCTTTGCACATGTCATTTCTTCTACCTACAGCATTCTTGCTTCAACACCCCACCTGGATAGTGACTTTGCATGCTCTAAGTCTCAGCTTGACATCACCTCCTCTGAGAAACCTTGTTCATCCTCACTCTCTGATAAAGAGCTCTTGTTTCCCTCTGACTACCATATTCTTTGTGTTAATCTCATTATGATTTCTTTATTTTTATTATTATTATTTTTGTAGAGATGGAGTCTCACTTTACTGCCCTTGCTAGAGTGCAATGACGTCACAGGACTCACAGAAACCTCCAGCTCTTGGGCTTCTGTAATTCTCCTGCCTCAGCCTCCCGAGCAGCTGGGACTACAGGCCTGGCTATTTTTTTGTTGCAATTTGGCCGGGGCTGGGTTTGAACTCACCACCCTTGGTATATGGGTCTGGTGCCCTACCCACTGAGCCACAGGCACCGCCCATACTCATGATTTCTGATTCAGCTTTCAGTCCATCACTAGACTGTAAGTCCATATGACAGGTCCACGTCTGTGTTGTGGCCTACAGCACAGAGGATGTCCTGTAGGAGATACTCAGGAAATACATGTTAGAATAATAATAAATAAATGAAGGTCTGTTATCATCCGAATTAGGATGCACATCCAGTGCCAGCCTCAATGACAATGACTTGATGGAGGAGGATTGAGGCTGTGAGGGGTGTGAGAAAAGCAACTTCAAGGGGGTAGGGAGAGAAAGACAGAATCTTGGGAAGCAAGAGGGGTCCAGCCTGAGCCCGGCAGGGGCAGCTTGGCTCTGCCTCATTTCGGGGAGAAACTTCAAAGCTCTTCAAAGGAAGAGAGTCAAGATGTGTCGGTCCCCGGAGGTGTCACTGGCCCTTGGAAGGCCTCCGCCAGGGTTTGATGAAGCACCTTCTGTGGCAGGTCTTGTAATTAACTGTGGCCATGCAGTGCGTTCATGCAGATGTAAATCATCTGGCAGATACTTTAGGGCTTATCTACTAATGAAAACTCCTTGGCATTTCTGTAAGCATATTATGGTCAATTACAATTAATTCAGTTTGCATCGACTGCCTTTTTCCTTATGCAAAGATTGTGCAAACCGAGTGTGTGAGCTGAGGGCTCCGAGGCCTGTAAAATCCATAATGGTTTGCTTTCAGGGATGGTGAGGAAAGAATAAAACTGTGGGCTGTTTGAAATTTAAATCAGAGCAAAGGTGGTCAATAGAAGCAGGTTCCTGTGGTTGGAGGAGTTGGGTGAGGCAAGAGAGGGGAGTAGGGGGCATTTTCCTGCTGCCCAAGGTTGCAGGGTCACAGACTGTGCCTCTCCCCATGAGCTTCTTCTTTGGACTCTATCCTGTGTTCCTGGCTGCAGCTTCTGTCCATGGCCAAAGCAAGGGACATAATTTCATGTCTGAGAACTCATAGCCCCATGACTCATGAGGACAAATTGCTGCTGCTTGAAGAGAGATGAAGCTTTCTCTTTGTTTCTTTCCCACAGGTTCAAGAACAAAGTTGGGAAAGTAGCAGGTGTTAAATAAGTTTTTAAAATGTCAATTTCTGGACCAGCTGGCACTTTTTGACTATTAACTATGTGCCGAGAATTGTGTTTGGTGCTTTGCGTGCGCTTTCTTAGCATTTTGTGTGGCAGGTATTTGCACTGTATAAATCTTAAAGGGGGGGCTCTGAGAGTTACACTGGCCTGGCCGTGACATACACCCAATGAAAATCACCATCTTACATAGTCAGTTGGATTGCTGAATTGTACAGAATGTGACACGGGTTTTTTTTGGTTTTGTCAGCAAACTCAGCTGCAGTCCGTGCCTGAAGAGACTGGTCAGTCTGGTCACATCTCCTTTTCTGTAAGGGAAACAGAGAGCATGGGGTTTCCTATGCAGCCCTCAGCCTAGGAGTAGTGGACCATGATGGATAATGCCCCAGCTCCCCCACCCCGCAGGTGGGATGACTCAGGTGCGTGTGCTGTGGTGGCCCTCGGGGTTCCTTAGCAGGATTATGCCCCAGTTGCCTGTGGCACTAACTTGGGGGAAAAACACACTTTAGGAATCGTTTTCCCTCCCCTGTCACATTTCTCCACTTCCTTATTGGTATGTAGTATTTCCTGAGATCACCTTCTAAATAGAACAATTACACTCGAATCTTTGTCTCAGAGTCTGCTTCTTAGGAAACCAAATTAGGCCAGCTCTTAACGTTAGGCATGAGCTGTAAAAAGCACAACACAGCAAGTGTTGCTGCCCAGGCGTTCAAACACCACACCCAAATGGCTCGAGTCGTGGCCAGAGATGAGAGCTTGGGCAGGAGGTCTCTCAATTTGCACGGACTGGGCTTTCTGCTTTTCTCTCACCTCTTGGGGTCCTTTGGGTATCTGCCTTTAGACTTAAAAAGACCCCCGCCCTATTAGGCAACTGTAGCATATATTTAGCTGAGTTTATTTAACAACTTCCCTATTAGTGGGTATTCAGGTTGCTCCTAGTCTATGATGGCTTCAGCTTTGGGTGCTTCCTCCTTAGAGTATGAGCTGGCCCCGGGAGAGTCAATGCCTCTCAATTAAGAACTCTCTTTTGCAATAACTCTCTTCTGAATCCTGAAATAGCCATGAAGCTGGTTACAAAATGAGACATTATGAAAACCAGATAGAACAGCTGGGGAATTCCAGACAATGTAACACGACTCCTCCAAGTCCCTGGAGAGCTACAACCAGACTCTGAAGAGGTGGGTTGGGACAGGGCGCTGGAGAGAGAAGGGAAGGGGAGAGCAGGGGCCAGAAGGGCTGAGGAAGACGAGTCTCTTTTGGTCCCAGGCTCTTGAGGTTCTGTTTGCTAATTCATCACAAGACCACAGAAAAATTGATCCCTCCTGCTCCATCCAGATGTTGCTTTCTTGAGTTCTGGCCTTGCCTGCATAGCTCTTACCACATCAAGCAGCGGGAAAGTAATAAAGAAAATTTCTTTTGCTTTAGTAGCATTGAAATCCCCTCTGTTGCACTCTTCTGCACTGTCTCAGTTAAGGAGCCTGGTCTGGGAAGCATAAATTATTGGGTGGAACCATACGAACGTCATATTTTTATAGGTTAAAAATGATAAGATACCTTCAGTTTCATGTGATTGAGCTGAATAAATCTTGAGGGCAATTCAAATTTAGCTTTTAGGTGATGGGGTTAAGCAGTTTAGGGACTTAGCGTGTGGCCCTTCAAAACTCCAGGGTAGGAATTTGGATGCTAATGGCTGTACGAGCTAGGGTTGTGACATGGGGTTAATTTGGGTAGAGGTGGGGTTGGGAATAGAGTTAACGAACATGGATTCTTCTCCTCTCCAATCTTTCACTCACGGAAGCCTTCATTAATGGATTAAAGTACTAATGTTCACTCAGCCCAGATGTGAATTCAGCCTTTACTTGTTGAGAGTGACAGCACGAAGGATAGAGACGCAGCCATTGGTCACGGGGAGGAGAGGCAGCGAGTTGGGTTTGATGAAGGCATAGATTTTTAAGGTGATATTTAGGTTTCGTTAGGAGCTGTAGCTAGGTTTGAGTTTGTTTTGGTCTTGACTCTTGCTCAGGAAAATAATTCATTTTACATTTTGGGTGAGAATGGTTTAGAGCTGAGCTTAATTTTTTAATTTACAGATAGGGTTAGGCTGGATTCAGAACTGAGGTTCTAATGTATGTTTAGTTTAACCTGCAAGCTTCAAATTAGGTTGGGTAAGTTCTGCTGTTTTAGACACCTCTGCTTTAACTCCCTGTGTGGTGTCAAGAAAAGCTGCAATAGTTCAAAAAGCATTCTATGTAGATAATATCTGTGTTGTGCAGGTGGATAGATAACCAAGTTTGAGAAGTTACTTAGCAATTCTGAGATTAATTTTTAGCATTTGGAAAGAGCAATATTAATGGTACCACGCAGTGTTTGCTTTTTTGAAAAAAATGAAACTTATGTAAAGTGTTTGGCCAGCGTTTGTTAGACAATAGGCACCCAGTAAATAGTAAGTCCCTTTCCCTTTTTTGTATTCCTATTGTTCAGTGAAACTGATGACAATGGTAGTTACAATTTATTAAGCATTCACTAAGAGAGAGGCATGTTGTAAGTCTTTGACACGTAATACAGTCACGTACTGCATAGTGTCATTTTGGTCAATGAATTTGCCTATACATGGACGGTCTCAGAAGATTATGTAGTATGAGAAAGCTGGGAAATTCCTGTTTTCTGGTGATGTTATAGTCATCATAAGGTCATAATGCAATGTATAACTCATATGTTTATGGCGATGCTGGTATAAATAAACGTACTACACCATTAGTCACATAAAATTATAGCACATACAATTACGTACAGTACATAATTCTTCATAATGACAATCAACAAGGATGTTACTCATTGGTGCTTTTTATTTTAGAGTATACTTCTGCTTGTTTTAAAAAAAAGTTAATTGTAAGATAGCCTCTGGCAGGTCTTTCAAGAGATACTGTAGAATGAGGCTTTGTTATCAGAGCAGTTGGCAGCTCCATGCATGTTATTGCCCCTGAAGACCTTCTGGTGGGACAAGATGTGGGGGTGGAAAAAACAATGCTATTGGTAATCCTGACCCTGTGTGGACCTAAGGCTAATGTGCATGTTTGTGTTTTAGCTTTTAAAAGAAAAAAATTAAAAAAATTAAAAACAATTAAAAAATTTTAAAATAGAAAACTCCTTATACAATAAAGAAATAAGGAAATTATTTTTGTACATCTATACAATATGTTTGTGTTTTAAGCTAAGTGTTATTATGAAGAGTCAAAAAGTTAAAAAAAAATAAAAAGTATATAAAAGTAAGAGTTCAAGTAAGCTAAGGTTAATTATGGAAGAAAAAATAATTTTTTAAAAATTTAGTGTAGACTAAGCATGCAGTGCTTATAAAGCCTACGGTAGTGTATTGTGATATCCCAGGACTTCACATCCACTCACTGCTCACTCACGGACTCACCCAGAGCAACTTCCACTCCTGTAAGCTTTCTTCATGGTAAGTTCCCTACGTAAGTGGGTCATTTTTTATCTTTTATGCTGTGTTCTTACTGCACTCATCTTTTCTATGCTCACATATGTTTTATATTACCACTGCCTAGAGGATTCAGTGCAGTAACATGCTGTCCAGGCATGTAGCCCACGAATAAATGGCTGAACTATCTGGTTTGTGTAGATACTGTCTATGATGTTTGTACGATGAAATCACCTAAGGATTCATTTCTCACAATGTATTTCCATTTTTGAGTGACACGTGACCGTACATTGATTTTCTGCACAGTAATCCTGTGAAGTAGCATTATTATATTCATTCCGGAGGTAAGGAAGCAGAGGTATACAGAGATAAAAGAACTTTCTTAGCCTGGGTAGTTTTGGCTTGGGATTTCCCATGAAATTACAGTCAAAGTGTGAGTTGGGATCATAGTCATTACAAGGCTGAACTGAAGCTACAGAATCTGTTTTTAATCTTTTTTTTTTTTTGAGACAGAGTCTCACCAAGGGCATCACTTGGTAGAGTGCTGTGGCATCATAGCTTACAGCAACCTCAAACTCTTGGGCTCAAGCAATTCTTTTGCCACAGCCTCCCAAGCAGCTGGGACTCCAGGGGCCTACCACAATGCCTATTTTTTAGAAAGGGGTCTCTTGCTTGGTCAGTATGGTCTCAAGCTCCTGAGCTCAAGTAATCCACCCACCTCAGCCTCCCAGAGTATTAGGATTATAGGCGTGAGCCATGCTTCTAATCTTACTTGGGTTGTTGTTAACAAGTTTTAATTCTTTGCTGGCTATTGGCTGGAGACCTCTGCTCCTCACTACACAGATCTTTTCACGGGACTGCTGAACCTGACACCTGATTTGTTTCAGGGGCAGCTATCCAAGAAGAGGTAGAGAGCATACCTCAGAGGGAAGCTGCAGTCTTTTTATAACCTAACATTGGAAGTGACATATAATCTCTACCATATTTTATTGATTGGAAGCAAATCACTAACCCCAGATCATACTCACAGGGAAGATAACTAATCTCATCCCCTTGAAGGAAGAAGTTCAAAGCATTTGTGCATATATTTTAAAAATCACATTATAATTGTTTAATATACCCCCTTACCACAGCATACTTTCCATACTATAATTTCAGCACTTGTTACTTTCTGCCGTGTTTTGTTCTCCTGTATTACTCAACTATAATATTATAAGGGTCTCAAGAATACACATAATAAATTCTTTATCTCCATGCCCTCAGCATACCCACTTAGAAGTTATTAACTGCAAGAGGTCATGAAGAAACTCTCTTGGGGTGAGGAGAATAGTCTATATCTTAATTGGAATTTTAATTGTTAGTGAGATGTATATACTATCTAATTTATGAATAATGCATTTTAAATATATGTACCTTTTATGATCTATAAGTTAATCTCAGTAATTGAAAATGATAAAAATAAATGAAAATTCTCAAACTAAAATACAAATAAATGAGATTAGGAATTCCAGCTTATTGCAAGTATTTCAAATTGTATATAAAACCAGCACATTGTACCATATAAACACATTATCATACATAGCTATGATTTAATAAAAAACTACATTTAAAAAAAAGAATTCAAAAGATGGGTTTAAGGACAGATTGGACACAGATGAGAGGGCAAACGAGAGGGAAAGATGGAAACCAAAAATGATGGAAAGTATAGAGCAGTCTGAGAGTCGTATGAGACAAAGGGATGCATATGTTTAATTAACATTCTAGAAGATGAGAGGGAAGAAAATGGAGCAGAATCCATGTTTGAAGAGATTAATATCTAATAATTTTCTAAATATAATGAAAGACATCAAGTGGTGCGATGAATCCAAGAAGAGGAAACCAGAACGAATCACATCTGGTTCATTATCGTAAAGCTGCTGAAAATCTAAACTAAAGAGAAAAATCTTAAAACAACCAAAGGAAGAAAGACAACTTACTTTTGGAGATGCAAAAATAAGACTTAAAGCTGATTTCTTAACAGATATTATGCAATTCAGAATACAATGGAACAATAACTTTAATGTATTCAAGAAGATAACTTCCAACCTTGAATCCTGTACCCAGAAAAAAATTCTTCAGAAGTGAAGGTAAAATAAATATGTTTCAAATAAGTAAAGCTTGAGATAGCTTGTTCCAGTAGCCTTGTACCAAGGGAAATAACCAAAAAAAAAAAAAACAACTGAAAAAAATCCATATTAAAACATGGAAATGTTGAAATAACAAAGAGCCACAGAAGGAGTAAATATATGGGCACATTTAATTAAATACGGACTGTAGAAAGCAAGGGTGATAATCTTTTGTCATTGCAACGTTAGAGCAGAAGCAGGCAGGTATAGATGTAACTGAAGGATTATCACAGTATCTGGGAAATAGTAAAAGTGCTAACTTGTATAAGACTTTAGTAATTTAAAAACGTTTAATCTCTCAGCAACTTGTAAAAGAAGGGTAAAGGAATATGTAGATAAAAATGTAATTAAGGGGAAAATGGAATAATAAAAAAATCAACTAATTCCAAAGAAGGTAATAAAGGAGAGGGAAAGGAATATAGGAAAGAAAGATAGGCAAATTGAAGACAAATGGTAGATTTAAGTCGAAATATATCAGTAGTTTTACTACATGTATATATGACCTAAATTCTGCAATGAAAAGAAGATTTTTATTTTTTTCATAAAAGCATGTGCTGCTCACAAGTATTGGCTTTAAATATAAAGGCATGTACAATTTGAATGCAAAAGGATGCAATAACTAACTAGAAGATAACTGGAGTAATTATTTTTATAGAAAACAAAACCTATTTTGAGAAAGTAGTTTTGCCAGAGATAAAGTGAACATTGCATATTGATGAAAGGGTCGGTCCACCAGAAAGATGCAACAATAACAAAGTTATTGTCAGGTTGAGCTTAATTTAGGTTCTTTTCTAACGTCTTAAGATAAATAATTTAATCATTAATTTCTAGCTTTACTTCCTTAGTTTACTAAGAATTTTTTACTTTACTTCCTTACAGTTTTTAAGGGTCAAATTTGGTGAATCTTGATTTCTGTTCCAAAATATAATGAATTTTAGTTAATAGTCCATGAGAGGTGTTAGCAAATATTTTATTAGTATTCAATTAAGTCAGCTGTATTTATTCAAGTAAGTAAATGAGGCTAATTTATGTAAATTGGGCATAACCAAATCTCTATTCTTATACTTATTGTCCTTTTAAATTTTTATCTGTTCTCTCAGCTCTGAGAAAATTTGTCTACACTAAATTTGTAAAAAATTATTTTTTCTTCAATAATTAACCTTAGCTTACTTTAACTCTTTTACTTTATATACTTTTTAAAGTTTTTGACTCTTTGTGACACACTTAGCTTAAAACGCAACACATTGTATAGCTGCACAAAAATATTTTCTTTATTTCTTTATTGTGTACCTTAATTAACATAGTTTCAAAACATACCAAATACATAAATCCACAACAGACAGATAAAAATAAAAAGGACAGTACGAATAGAGATATGGTTATATCCAATTTACATAAATTAGCCTCATTTACTTAATTGAATAAATACAGCTGACTTAATTGAATACTAATAAAATATTTTCTAACACTTCTCATGGACTATTAACTAAAATTGATTATATTTTGGGACAGAAATCAAGATTCGCCAAATTTGAAGCATTAAAAACTGTTCAGCATATGTCCTCTGACAAACATGAAAATACACACTTAAATATTTGGACATACTTAAATATTTGAAAATTAATTCATTTTTAAATAACCTGTGAATCAAAGAATAAATTTTGGAATGAGTGATAGGTAGTATTTTGGAATAAGTGATAATATAATCATGACATACAGAAAACATTTAGAATGTAGCTAATGGTGTGTTAGAAGGAAACGCACAGGCTCAGTGCCTATAGCTCAAGCAACTAGGGTTCCAGCCACATACGCCAAAGCTGGCAGGTTCAAATCCAGCCCAGGCCTGCCAAACAACAATGACAACTACAACCAAAAAATAGCCAGGCGTTGTTGCAGGTGCCTGTAGTCTCAGCTGAGGCAAGAGAATTGCTTAAGCTTAAGAGTTGGAGGTTTCTGTGAGCTGTGATGCCATGCACTCTAACCAGGGCGACAGCTTGAGACTGTCTCAAAAAACAAAACAAAACAAAAAACAAACAAACAAACAAAACAAACAAAAAGGGAAATGCATAGTCTCATATCCTTATTTGAGTAAGGAAGTAAAGTGAGAAATTAATGATTAAATTATTTATCTTAAGAAGTTAGAAAAGAACCTATATTAAGCTCAAAGAATATATAATAGCAAGATGGCGGCTGAGTAACAGCTTCCTTGCATCTGGGCACCGTGAATCTGGGGAGATAAGACTTCAAGCATCTCTGGCTGGTGGAATCTGCCTATAATCATCCCTGTGAGGATACAGGGAGTCAGCAAGAGACTTCTGGACCCCAAGAGGAGGACAAAAACAGTGGAAAACTGGCAAGTGGTCACGTGTGTTCAATTGGTCTAATCCTGCTGGCAATTGTAAGTACAGTAGCAGCGAGACTGCAAACTGGAAAGGCCTTACCTGTGAACTGTTTTGGCGTTTTTGGACTTGGCACTCAGTTGAACTACCTTGGGGAGAGCTTGAGCAGGAGTTTGGAGAACTTTGGGAGTTGTCTAGGGCCCCAGTCTGAGCCGCTGAGCCAGACGGAGCTAATAGTGTTTGGCTGTGGCCCTCAGGGTTGCAGAGCAAGGATTGGGTGGAGCTAGTAACCTAGTGACTGACCAGCCTAAATGGGGGCCTGAGCCACCTTACAGCCCTAACCCTCAGGGGCAGAGTGAGACCAGTTTTGGCACACTGGGTAAGTGGATAGCCACTTCAGCAGTGATTCCAGCAACAAGCACTTTCCTGGGAAAGCTTCTGCTTAGCAAGCTTAGAAGCTTAAAGCGCCTTTTAAGAGGGCTGAAGAGAGACTTAGGGTGTCTACCCTGTGGGGTTTGAGAAATCAGCAGAGGCCTCCAGTTATATCAGCATTGTGATTAACATGTCATACCCCAGAAGATCACCTGCTGCCCAGACAATTTTCAACAAGATATATTTACTGCTTTGTTTTTGGGTTTTTTTTTTTTTTTTTTTTGGTTTGGTTGTTTTTTGTTTATTTTGATGTTGTTGTTGTTTTGTTTTTTAATTTCAACCTTTTCTGTATAGATTTTTTTTCTTTCTCAATTTTTCTAGTTTAAGTGCAATTTGCCATTGCTGCCTTTTTCAATAACTAGAAC
>CAUYPK010010758.1:0-27650 GCA_963574355.1 Loris lydekkerianus
TGTAAACGAAATTGGAAAGTTCACCTAGAAATAAATTTAACAAGGTATACATAAGATCATTAAGGATCAAATGGCAGACCAAAAGTCACAATATAACAAAGACATCTGTACCAGAATGTTTATTGCAGCCCGATTCATAATTGCTAAATCGTGGAAGAAGCCCAAGTGCCCATCGACCCATGAATGGACTAGCAAATTGTGGTACATGTATACCATGGAATACTATGCAGTCTTAAAGAAAGATGGAGACTTTACGTCTTTCATGTTTACATGGATGGAGCTGGAACATATTCTTTTTAGCAAAGTATCTCAGGAATGGAAGAAAAAGTATCCAATGTACTGAGCCCTACTATGAAACTAAATTATAGCTTTCACATGAAGGCTATAACCCAATTATAGCACAAGACTATGGGGAAAGGGCCAAGGAAGGGGAAGGGAGGGGGGAGGTTTGGGTGGAGGGAGGGTAATGGGTGGGGCCACATCTATAGTGCATCTTAGAATGGGTACAGGTGATTGCACTAATGTACACAGCTATGATTTAACAATTAAAAAAAAAGAATATATGCAGCAAAAGTACTTCATAAATGCTAAATGATCTCATTCATGAAAAATGTTCACTCATTATCATTTAACATTTATTGAGCTCCTAGTATGTGCCAGGATTGTGGCCATCCTTTGGAAATACTGAAGGTACTTTCACATTTCTGTGCTTTTATGACTATATTCCTCAAGAGCGGGGACTTAGATGATCTCATTCATTTTTTTGGTTCCTGGGTTTCTCTTCCCTGGAATTTCTCAAATTCCAGGGGAAGCATAGCTCTCTTTCTTAGATTCCAGAGCTGCTGGCAGACATGCCCCCTTGTCACATGGAGGGCCTTGAGAGAATGAGCCCACGTATAACCAGAAACAAAATGGAGGTGGTTTTCTTCACTGAAACAAGAAAGAGAGATGGAGGGCAGGACAGAGAGGTAGTCCTGGCACTCTTGGTGTTTAGTCTTGAAGTCTTTCTACCCCTACATTTCCACCTTTTGGTTTTATGACCTTAGAAGTTGCCTAGAATAGTTTGATATGGTTTTTTTTTTTTTTTTCGTGACTTGCAGCCTAAGAATCCTGATTTATAAGTTTGACACTGAACCCATCACTTTGTTCTCTCCAAAGAACCTCTTCCTATATCTGGTTAATGGTACCACTCTCTACCTAGTCACCTATACTAGTCAGCGTCAGTATAGCAAAATACCACAGACTAGGTGGCTCAAATAAAAGGAACTTATTTCTCATAGTTCTGTAGGCTGGCAAGCTGAAGACCAAAGTACTGGCTACTCTCATTCCCTAGTAATGAGAGTATTACCTGGTCCTCTGCCCAGCTAGCAGGGGTCACACTCTCTCTGTGTCTTCAAAAGGCAAAGAGAAGGAGAGGATACCAACTCTCTGGTGTCTCTTCTTACAGGAGCACAAATACCATGTCAACTTCCAAACACCCCCTGTCTCTAATATCCTCACATTGGGAGGTAAGGCTTCAATGTATGCATTGGGTAAGGGCACACAAGTCAACTCATAGCACCCCCCAGGTCAGAAGCCTGTGGGTTGTTCTAGAATCTTCCCTTCTCATCACCCCACCCAGTAGTCAAAGAATCACCAAGTCCTGATATTGTAACATAGATATCCCTTGAACCCATCTTCTTCTTCCTACTTAAGTAGTTACTACCTTTGTATAGGCCAGGGGTGGCGAACAAGTTCGACACAAAGAGCCAAAATTTTAAACTGTGAGAGTCAGAGAACCACACCACGCAGTGACCTGTCAAAATAGACAAACACTCACACAAACGCATATAATTTTAACAATAATATATTAAATATATTAAACACATAATATAACATGCTCAGTCAGGTGTTTTTTGTTACCTTGTTGGAGTGATGGGATGATAATCTCAATGGGATTTCTGGCATCTTTTGTTTTCAGTAATATTCTGCAAATCAGGTTTGTATTCAGTTGCAGCCACTCGGAGACGGGATGACGCAGCCTGGGGGCAGGACTACGCGCTCAGAGATCTCTCCTCAGAGGTTCCTTCTCAGAAGCAGCATAACAAAATCTAAACTTGGCAAACAGCCACAGTATACAAAATAATGATAAGAGGCAAAGAGCCACATTCATTTTGGCCGGGAGCCGCATGCGGCTCGAGAGCCGCGTGTTCGCCACCCCTGCTCTAGATGTATTTGATTTGGGTAGAATAATGGTCTCTTTTTCAATGTTAAATTGGTAAAATGCTATTGTAAGAAAAATGCCTCTCAGTTGAATGTTTTGGTTCATATTGAATAAACATTTTCTAACTGTCACACATTTGAAGCAAAGAGGATAAAATTAGGCAAAATACCAACTCAAGGTTTTCCATACCTACAGAGAGAACCATTACCAGATGTTACCAACCAACTTTTTAATACTTTTGGCTGAATTAAGTATTCTTCTGTCATCTGATTCATTCATTTCATTCATTCATTTGTTAAATATTTATTGATTATTTCTCTTTACTAGGTCCTAGCTGACGTCTATAAAAATAACTGTGACTCAAAGTAGCCATTGAGCAGTCTCCATTCTGGAGGGGATGGGTAATTCATGAAATAATCATGAAAACCAAATACAATCACAACAACAAGTACACATATCTATATCCTCAGATGTCAGAATTGATCATGTTGATCAGATCTGGTGAACAGGAAGAAACAATAAATTGGGTGATACTCAGACAACTCTCGTGGGAGAGAGACAGGGAGATCCTTCTGAAAAGAGGACCAGGGGCAGATGTTCTGAGTTTGGGAAGCAAGATTCATCTGTAGGAAGTGGGGAAGGTCCACTTTTAGAAAAGGGGGGATTACAATGAGTGGGGGCCTAAGGAAAGGTGTTCTGAGTCTGCCTAGATTTGTTAAACTATTTGTTCTATGGCAGTTGTCAAAGTGCAAGGCTGAAGGAATAATCATTAGCACTAAGTGTTAAGTAACATACCAGTCCTTTGTGTGAAGACAAGGATTTTCAAAGCTACTGAGCCTATTTCTGTACTTACGTATTTCTTTCATTTCTTCAAACATACTTCATTAACTCCTCTTTCCCTCTCCCCAATTCTGCAGAGGAAACGAAATATTCTGTTCTCTCTATATAATCATTTATTTTCTTGGTGATTATAGCTGTCAGTAGTGGACTTTGTGCTGTGCTTACTTAGTTTTAATTTGATGAACACACACATGGGCTCACATACACTCATTTATCAAGCACCTATCAGCTCTTTCCAAGAGAAAGAGGAAAGAGTACTCAGGGGCTGCAAGGGCAATCACTCTTGGAGTTTTAAATACTAAACTCTCCTTTCTTCCAAATATCAGTTAAAAAGAAAAAATACCTGTAGAGAAAGAAAGGAAGAAAGATTTGTAAGTACAAAGAGATTTAGAATTTCATCTACCTGTCCAAGCTTTACTTTTACCAAGAAAGCTTAGAGAGTACGAACAGCCTGTCAAGTGCCCTAGAAATTGCAAATGCTACATCTGACATCTGGGCATTGTTTTAAAGATTTTCAATTAATTCTTCTGCCTTGAGTAATTCTTTAAATTTAATCTCAATTGTATTAGTATGCTGTGCTTAATAATATTTAATATTAAAATATTCATATGGGTAAAATATGTAATTCAAATATTCTTTAAAATCTGACCACTATGGTTAATAGCTACTCTATATTATGAATTACGTCACCTACAAGGTATGTATAGTGGAGCGAGATCCGGAAGCCAGGGTGGACCACAAGCTGCTGTGGGTTCATATAAAGAAATTCATTTGAAAGGCATAATATATCTGAAATGTTATAACTACAAAGTCTTGTGGTTATCATTAATTTTTCTTTCTTTTTAAAAAATTATAATTTGAGATATTTAAGAAGAGAGTAGAGCAAGGCAATCACATTCATTAAAATTCCAGAAAATATTACCAATGGGAAAAGCCTAAATGAATTGGAATTAGTTCATGTGAGGATGAAAAAGCTAATGGTCTTTTCATAAGTCAATAATCATGTCAAGCAGCAGGAAAAGTGTTTTATAAGCAGGGTTGTGATCAGCTGGTTATTATTCAGTGAAAATAAAGCATGAGAAATAAATCTAAATTGGAATTTTAAACAGGAAAGTATTCCATTACAGATGCCATTGCCGCTGTATGTGGTATATGTTTTCTGTGAACAGTCCTTGTCCAGAAACACCTCCAGCACACAGCCTCCTGACCTCCTCCTAGGGCTGCCGGCAGCGGGGCGTGAGAGATGGAGTGCTGAAGGCCTCGTGCCTGTCCGGTGACCAGGGAGAGGGCGTGAGTGAGGAGAAGGGCACTGGTGCTGCCCACGTTTAAATCAGGAGACACCGACTCTTAAGACTGTTTCTCAGTCTTAGGAAATTCACCTGATTTCTCTTGCCTTTCATTCATTTCCTAAATATATAAAATAAAATCAGTAATTCAGTCTCACCAGGCCAATTGTGCAATAGTATTTTTTTAAAAAGCCACAAAATTATATATTGTAGCAAATCCACGAGTGAGAGTCCATGTAATTTTTCCTGTTTTGGCTATTCCTAAGTTGTACTCACGAGAGCCTTCCATGAAAGGAGATATATGGATGCATTTGGGTAAGTTTAGAAATCTCCAAGGAAATTCAAACAGCTGGGCTTTAACCACAACTTGCCCATGTACATCATAGCAGCAGAGGTGCTGGGTCACAGGTGCAAGGGAGGCCCAGAGTTCCTCGGTAAGTTTCAGAAAGAAAGTGGAGAAGGAGTCTTAGTTTCTTCTATTTAGCATTTAAAAAAAATGATTATTGTTAGAACAGCAGGAAGAGTTTGTGTTGTGTTAACTTTGAGTGCAAAGAGAATAGATGTCTAGTGCTGGAATCTTTTCTAATTCAGTCTTACTTTTTGAACAAGCTAATAAAGAGAGCAACTTGTCCTAAAGGAAAACTACAGGAGTTGTTTTAGTTAAATAATGTACTTTTGTCATTCTGACAGGGTTACTTATAGAGGAAGAAACTCAGGGTCCTAGGCCTTGGTGTTCTTCTCATTCTGTGGTAATCTTAGTTTTGGAGATTGTTGGTTTAGCGAGTTCTTAGCTAAGTTAGAAAGTTAAATTTCAACTTGGGCTTGTGACACCACTTAACTTACAATAATGATTGTTATCAGGGCCTCTCCATTCTGTTTGGAAAGCAGGAGGTTTGGTTATGGGTGTTCTTATTTCCACAACAGTGAATGACATGTGAAATGCCCAGCTATTTCTCCTAAAGTGGTGGTTAGAAATTACTATTCTCACAGGACTATAAATGTATTTTTATTAATTAAGGCAAGAAAATGCTATTTAATAATTTAACTGTAATGGGGCTAGTTTTTTCATTTGATTTCATAAACTCAATCTTAAACCAATCATTTGTCAAGAATTATTTTGCTTTCTTTTTTTTTTTTTTTTGGGGGGGGGGGTTTACCTAAAAAACTTACTTTATTTTCATAAAAATTTCTTTCCTGTAAACTTTGTGATAAAAATATCTTTCTTACTTTAAAATTACCTTGTTTTACTCACTTTTTGGTAAAGTGGAGCTGTGTATGGTTTTTGTTTGTGGACACAGTCTAATTATATGGTATGAAGAAAGTCCACCCAGTAGGTGAGAGTTCAGGGCAAGGAGATAAAGGAATTTGAACATAAAGGTAAACAGCCTATTTTCTGAAGAATTGCTTTTCAGTGATTTTACAACTCTTTAAAAAATTATCTGTATGAAGAAACTATACACAAATTTACCCAAATGAGTTAAGTTCAATTTTTAAATAGTTCTTAACTAATGAATGACTTTTTAAATCTTAGATTCTACTGAGTTACTCTGTGACATCACAACAGCTTAGCTGTCACTTAAAATCAAATTTCCTGGATTGTTAGAACAGCATGAGAAGGTGATAAATCCTGTGTACAGGAATCAGGTTCATCCCAAGTTTTTTCAACCTGAAGTTGTCTGAATCGGACATGAACTTTCTTTACAGACAAGAAGCAATATCAAAGCAAGGTATAGTGTTGTGTTGGGAAGATGGTGTTTTTCTTGGAGCTAAGGTGGAGATTTTCCATGAAGAAAATAGCTTAAACTCAGGGAGGAAAAAAAGCAAAGCAACAAGTTTAAACATACACACTAAACAGTCAAGTAATAATAATAAAGAAACACTAATTCCTGTGAGACCTAAGTCTGGAATAGGTTATTCATTTTGAATTGTATCAGTCATCAAACAGATGGCACACTCCGGCTGGGTGAAGATGCAGGCAAGTATAGGGAACATCCTCCAGGGCTTGACCACCCTCTGCCCAGAGGGCAAGGAGAGGATGAAGAGATAGTCCGAAAGCTAACAGTTGTACAGAAGACAGTGTTAGAGTCTCTGTGGGCATCAGTCAAGCAACAGTTACCTGGCAGGAAAGAAACTGGGGAACAGACACTGGCCTCCCCTCCTACCCAGTGACCTACTGTTGCCTCCCATTGGCCAAATCCAACCAAAAGCCAAAGGTACAAGTGCTCTTGTCGATGAAAGCCACACAGGCCAGCTACTCTGGGCACGAAGCGGGCTGGAAGAGCATGGACTGTGGAGCAGGGCTGGGGAGCAGGGAAAATCTGCACGGACACCCTTCCTGGAGGAGCTCAAACTAAACCGGCATGGGTTTAAGGGGAAGGAAACTTTGTTACCTTAAAAATATGATTTAAAAATATATAGTTAGAAAAGTTCTTCAGCTAATCCCTGGCTGATTTGAAAATTCCTTTTCAATAGTTGAATATATTAACGAAATATACTGGAGTGAAAAATGAGAATAAAATTATAAATCTCCTAACCAATATTTAACAAGAAGGGAGAGTCACTATGAAGGTGGCTAAAGAATTGAAAATTCACATGATTTTGGTGTCAGAACTGAATTTTGAGTCCTGACTGCGGCATTACCACTGAGGCCCTGGTAATTTACTTAACGACGGGGTATTGTGTGGGCTGACAGGCTCATGGGTGCTTAGCAAGCTAGAACTTTTATTGTTATCAAGACTCCCTTGCTGAAGTCTTATTATAAATCACTGGAAATGCAAATAATATCCTTTTTAGTGTACTACTGAGCCTTGTAATCCTGTCCTAAAACTGTTAATGCCTATTAATAGATTATTTTCAGAGTAAAAAAATGGAGTGAATTCTACGTAGTATTTGCAAAGGGATATTCTTTCTTAGATATTTATAAGATTCACTGACATTGTTAAAAACCTGCCAAAAGCACGTAGAAGTGTGGTAACCCCAGTTCAAATGGACGGTTCCCTGCCAGTCCCGTTCCTGCCATCAGTGGTGAGAGCAATCCGGTGTGATTCAAGTCATTTTAGACACATGTTCCTGTTTGAAATGAGGAATGCAAGAGCAGGTGTCAGAATACAGTTTTCAACATATGGTAAGCTCTTCCCTGCGGCTGGCTGTGATGCTTGTCAAAGGTCACAGAGACATAAAGACACAGAGCCAGAAGCGGCTTTGGGCTTTAAAAGCACAGTCAGAAAACCGCACCATTATAAACTGTGTTTACTCAACTGAGAAGGATCTACCCCTTTTATCGATAATATGGAGGGAATTGAAAGCTGATTCTGAATTTAGTTATGTAAATTTCCATGTAGCTGTGAGTAACAGAGAAACAAAGAATTGAATCAAGAGCATCAGAGACCCTCGACATCAGGCGTCCTCAAACTGCGGCCCGCGGGCCACATGAAGTGGTGTGAATTGTATTTGTTCCCATTTTGTTTTTTACTTCAAAATAAGATATGTGCAGTGTGCATAGGAATTTGTTCATACATAGTTTTGTTTGTTTGTTTGTTTTAACTATAGTCCGGCCCTCCAACGGTCTGAGGGACAGTGAATTGGCCCCCTGTTTAAAAAGTTTGAGGACGCCTGCTCTACATAGTAACAGAGAAACAGAATTGAATCATGAAGACCAGAGACTCTCCATGGCAGTGTTGGGGCTGCACCTCTACTTAAGCAGAAGCCCAAACTGACGCACATGCCACAGGAAACAGTGTGACAGAACGCACTTTGAAATCTATCTGCAGTGAGCCCCTGAGTGTCTGTGTTCACTGCACTCCAGAAAACAAGTGTTATTCCTGAAATGTAGCCACCCTGTAATCACTGAGACAGGCTGGTGATCCGGCTGGGCGCGTAGGAGGAGCGGTTGATGAGAGGACATCCAAATTCAGGGACAGACACAAGGTTACAGTTTTCCCAAAGAGAAAATGGCATCATAGCCACCACGAGCAGAGAAGCAGTTTAATTACCTGTCACCTTCTCTGGGGAACGTTTCCTAGCCCTGCAAACATGGGAACATCAGCTGTCCGGGTGTTTCTGGGTCTCCTTGCACAGCCCTGTGACTCTCTCTGTGTGTTGCATATCTGAACTGTGCTCTAGTCCGAGACTGCCTCAAGGGAAACCCCTCGGCCTCTGCAGGCTCTACCTAGCACCTAGTCCTGGGACAGGGACAGAGTGGATGCTCAGTGCACGTTGGACAGCAGGAATAACCGTGCATCCTTATACCTGGAAAAGAGGGAGACGGCTTGGCTGCTGTGACTGCCAGTTTTACCCTGATTGGCTTCTGGAGAAGCAGGATTTGGGGGCGTTAGTTTGGACTCTCTTCCTGGAAGAAATTGTTAATAAATGCTTGTTTGGTGAACTCTTGCCTTTGGAATTCATTCTGACGGGAGGGAAGTGTGTCCCTTCTGGTTCATTCTTACTGCTTGCCACGGTAAAGACCTCCTGAAGTCTCTCTTTTCCAGTCCCCAGCTGCAGTCTTCCAAGAACAGGAGAGAGAGCTCATGGGCCCTCTGTTAGGCAACCTGGTCTTTGCTCACACAGAAGCCAAAAGCTTTCCTGAGACTTGAGTTGTCATTTCACCAAAAATCAAAGAATTAAAAGGACTTTGCAGGAATCCTGTGAATCTTTGTGAATTTCGAGGCCTAATACTTTTGCCTTTGATTTTTAAACTTTGATTAAGTCAGGACTCAATTGATCAGTCCTCAGATTGATCAAAAGAGATAGTACTGCTGTCTTGGGGTGGGGAGAGTAAGATCCAGATAGAAATGTGCCTACATTTTGCTGACTTTATAAAACGCGTCCTGGCATTTCTTATTCCTCAGAGAAGTGGGTGATATTTTTTTAAGGTTTTGCATAGAAACTAGCTGTAATATGTAAACAGTAATGGAAATAGAAGATGGTAATATCAGGATGAAGGAAACTTCAGAACTTCCTCTTAGATGAGTTGTATTCAAAGACTTAGACTTAAATACAAAAGAAAACAAAAAAAGCGATGATAGAACCTTTCAAAAGAAAGGTGTTTGTGAAGGTTGTGAGAGGTTAGATGTTCTTCCTGCCAGCGTCACATGTGCCAAACTTGGGAGGAGGGCTATCAAGGGGCGACTAAGGGTAAGATCAGAAGGTCTTTGTTTCTTTCTTTCTTTCTTTCTTTCTTTCTGTCTTTCTTTCTTTCTTTCTTTCTTTCTTTCTTTCTTTCTTTCTTTTCTTTTCTTTTCTTTTTTTCTTTTCTTCCTTCCTTCATCCCCCTTGGTAGAGTGCCGTGGCATCACAGCTCACAGCAACCTCCAACTCCTGGGCTTAGGTGATTCTCTTGCCTCAGCCTCCCAAGTAGCTGGGACTACAGGTACCCGCCACAATGCCCGGCTATTTTTTGTTGCAGTTTGACCAGGACTGAGTTCGAACCCCAGTCGGTATATGGGGCCAGCGCCCTATTCACTGAGCTATAGGCACCACCCACTAAGGATGAGCTCGATGTTTAACTGAATGATTGTTACCAAGTCTACTTAGTAATGAACTGGAAAACTTAGCATTAAAGAGAACAAACTCTAGTACTTGAACTAAAAGGGGATGCTTATGAATAGTCCTAGAAATAATTATGATTGGTAAAAATAGGCTTAGTTTTATTTTAGCTTAATGAATATCTATCTAGGGAATACAAAAAAAAATTGCAGTCACCTTTGGGAAAGAATGCACTTGGAATCTTCCATGCAAAGTTCCATTGAAAGCATGGGCCCCTCAGTAATAGATAAGCTATTAAGAAAATTACCAGCCACTTGTGTGTTGGATAAATTTTTCATATTCCACATATATTTTAATTGTTTGGAGTGGGAAAAAAGATACTTCCAAAATCTTTATTAAAAGATTTTTACATCTATAAGTTTTCAAAAATATTATCTTAAACATTTTAGATAATTCTTTCAAAATGTATAAATTTTTATTATTAGGACTTGGCCATAAAATTATTAGACCTCTATGGTGATTAGGTAAAACAGGCAATTTTAAAACACTATTAGGTTGGCTTTTATTGCATATAATGAGAATCTCCCAGATGATGTAGAAATCATTAAAAATTAATTTTATAACCCGTGGACTTGTCTTTAAGTATCTTGAACTGATAAGCTTTCCTAATCTTCCAGTATTGCTCCAGTTCACTGATGAAGTAAAGTGGCTGGCTTTTTAAATTCATAATGCTACTATAATTATTAATATGCAGCACATTCAGTTTGCCTAAAGTGTTTAAAGTATGTCTCTTCTCCTCCAAGAAAAATTAAGCTATAATAAAATGAATCCTAAATAGGAAGTTCTTTTTTATAGTAGCTGGCCTTTTGTTTGTTTGTTGATTGAGAAAGCATGATGAAATCATGCTATGAATTCAGTATTGATTTGACATAGATGTGTATTTATTAATCTAAACAGTATTTATGTTCATTTGAAAGTGAGTACACAGTGTAAATATTAACCTTTCAAAATCTTCGTTTCTTCATCTGAAAATGGTTTCAAAGAGTTTTAATGAGACTAAAGGCATGGTGTAAACTCTTAGTAAATGCTAGCTGTGGTTGTTTTTGTTAGATTAGACACCGAATAATTTAGTGTCAGCATTTGCAGCCAGGTCAAATTATCTAGGCATGTCTAAGACAAAAGTGGGTCATATTTAGTACATCTGGTAAGAATTCCATTTCTTTACTTGATTTCCTATCATTGTATGCGTTAACTCCCCAACTTACAATGGAGGATGGACAGAAACAGCCACTAGGCGACTGACTCCTTACGTATCATTTAAAGATCCCCAATTGCATTTTATTCTACTGTTTATAACTGTAGCATAGGCTAATTATTGAAAATTGGGGAAGTAAGTAAAGGTTTCAAGAGGAAAAAAAATCTACTTTATACGTAATTGCAATGGCAGTTCTTATGCATGTGTAATTTCCTTTCATTTTTTTTAATTCCTTAGGCTACATGATAGAAACAGGCTATGATACACCCACTTGACACATGTGCAGGTTTTCCTAAAGCGTTGTGGTTATTTACTGTGTTTTGAGAAATCTTGCCCCCTGAAAACCTGATTGGTACCCAAGGATTTTTGTTTATTTGAATTAATGACTTTTTAAGGCCAAATATATAAATTGAATAGCACAATTACATTTTTACTTTCAGATATTAATGAAATTAATATTTCATTACTTTAATATTTCATTAATATCTGAGAATAAAAGTTATTTGGCTTCTATTTTTTTTTTTCCTAATGCCAAAATCAGATTTTTATTTTTTATATTTGGAAAGATTACACAGGACCAAAGTTTGTATTTGTTATTAGAGTTACTTTGAAAAAGATCTATTTGGTTCTCTAACAAAGAAGTGATTGCAAGAGTGGTGATCTTACAACTTTCAGATTGATTGTGGATATAGAGCAGCTCTGTATTTTTCTTCTAAATCACCCTCCTAATTTCTGTGAAAGGTAGTCGTATGTGCAGTGCCAGTCAATAGCTCTAACGCGAGGTTGCCACGGTTACCTGGAACATCAGACTGGAGGCTTTTCCTAGGCTTATTGTACTAATACAATTACATGTCTGAATTGATGTAAAAATATTTGAGTGCTATTTTTTAGCCTTGTTAGTGTCATGAATTTTATTTTTATTTATTCTGAAGCATTGTGAAGAATGCATTGGAAGGTTTCTACAGTCATATGTTAAATAAGTCATGTGTGGCCTGCTCGACCTACCCTTGGACTTCTATCTTTATGTTTATTGTTACTTAAGAAGAGAACTGAATGGAAATTAAAGGTTATCATAATGCTGAATACTCATTATTTGTTATTAGTTGATACATTTCTTATATAAGACAGTGATTAGAATGGAGTGATACTCACAAGAGGGAAACCACATTGAGGACTTCTTCCACCACGTAGTCAAACCTGCAAGGCCAGGAGGGTGGATGGCTTATGCTCAGGAGTTTGAGGCCAGTCTGAGCAAGAAAGACACCCCATCTCTACTGAAAATACAAAAACTAGCCAGGAGCTCCAGCTACTCAGGAGGCTGAGGCAAGAGAATAGCTTGAGCCCAGGAGTTTGAGGTTGCTGTGAGCTGTGACGCTACAGTGCTCTATACAGGGCAACAGAGTGAGACTCTGTCTCCAAAAACAAAAAAACAAAACCCCCAAGCCAGCAAGGCCCCACATTCGCAGGCCCAGTTCCTGTCCTCCATGCACCGTCTCACACACCACCTAGTTAATTTTGTGTTTGTTCCTTCATGGTTTTCTGCCCTCACCAGAAGCAACAGCCTTGAAGGCAGGGCGTTGGCTGTGCCTTGCGCTGCTCCAGCATGTATGCACCAACATGAAGTGCCTGGCTGCATACAGTTGGTGCTTAATAACTGTCTGTCTAATTAATTCGTTAATGTACCAAAACTTACATCTTTCAAAGGTAAAGCAATCTGACATAATGATAATCAAAGCTATTAAAACGAAAGGGCATATCTGGTGATTTCTGAGGTACTTTAGGCCATATTTACTTTATTTATCAAAAATCGTCCCAAAGGCACATTTTAGTAGCTGGCAAATTCCACCCATGCTGCCGGTTTTACTTTCCTCTCCCACTCAATGATTTGGATTTTTGTTATTTAAATCGATTTTTTCAAGTAAATGCATTGACTTTCCAGCCTTTGCTACTGGAACACATCAAATATAATAATCTCAAAAATTTTGTGATTCAAACAATCCCTGGATATTTGGTTATATTTAGGAATGAATGTTAATTGTTTTAGGTGGATAACAGTTTTGTAGTTATGTTAAAAAATAGTCCTTATCTTTTAGAATTACATACTAAAATAATTACACCATAATTGTGTGTCTGTTTCTTTTTTTCCTGAGATAATATGAGGGGAAAGTGGGTGGCAACGTGGATGGTGGTACATTGATGACCAGTGCCAGGGGCTGATGGTTGGTGTATTATTCTGTCTGCTTCTTTATATTAAGTATTCTCCATAATGAGAGAAAATGAAGAAGAGGAGAAGGAAGAAGAGAAAAGAGAATTAAACTATTTATTAAAGGATAGAGTCGCTGTTGGGACAGATCTGTAAGTGACTCTGTGTGAACAAGTGAATAACACAGGGTGACTAATATAATGAGCAATTAGCATAAGCGGAGCCCTGTCCTAATTACTGTGATCTTCATAATAACCCTGTCGGTTGGGTTCTGTTGCTACCACCATTGTTTAGAGAAGAGATTGAAATTGAGAGAACAGCTAAGTAATTTGTTTAAAATATAAGAGGCGAAGCTCCCGAGGCGTCTCTGGTACTGTACCTTGGAGACAGTTGAGAGGTGCACCATTACTTGATGTGTCTCTAAGAAAGAAAAAGTTAGAATGTTTTTATAGTTACTGTAATAACTCTTCAGCCTTCTCTATACAAAACCTTTTTGGTTATGTGTCTTTCTTATTTATATATGAAATGGAAACCACAAACAAAATTAAGCTCGTTCTAAAACATTTCACATTCAAAAGATACTCATTCAAATCTTTTGACTGAAGTTATTTTTCCTTTTTTGGTTTTTGCTTTTTGTTTTTTCTTTCCTATTTTTAAATAGATCCCCATTTTATTGCTAATACTTATCAATGCCCGTCCTTCTGCCTACAGTGTTACCCTCTGTGCTGTTAAAGACGTTGTGTCACAGTGTCTATTCGCAGAATGCTGCTTTCTTCCAAGCCAGGGACACCCATGTGCACGCTTTAAAACTTACTAAAAGGTATCAATGGAGGGTTTTCAATAACAACCAGGACTCCTAGTCTTCCCTAAAATGATCCTTCAATGGTTCAAGAACTTTAAATGTAGAGGGACTGAACTTGTCTAGTCAGGTCCAGAATAATAACCAAGTTAGCGCATGCAAACAACTAAAAATATGTCCTGACTGCCCCCTGGACTATGAGGACTGTAAAGACACACTATGAACCTGATACTAAAATGTAAGAAAATGCACACATCTCAAAATAGATGAAGTTAGGCAAATTTCTTAGCTGGGAAGTATAAACACATGTGTTTGTTATCATGTATAAAATATGTCATAGCAAAAGAATAGATGAGCTGTGAAAGGTATGCTGGGACTTGATTTTCCCAAACCTTACCTTTTATCCTAAAGAGATTTTTTTTAAACCTTATCCCAGAGGAAAATGATTACCTAAAGACAGTTTTAAAAAAGAGCAGAGACTAAACCAAATGTGCTTAATTTAAAAAGATAATTCTGATCACAGTATGTAATACACACTAACTTGGCTGGAAGCAGCATTAAAAACTAAGACAAACCCAGGGGACCGAGCGTGACATGAATTTGGCCAACAGTCAAAGGTGGGACAGTGTGCTCGGGGGATGACAAACCTCACTAATACTTCATAAATAAATACTGGGCATATCCTGGCTTATTATTTACCTCATCTTCTTAAAAGGCAAATATTAAAATAAATTACTTTGGTAACAATGTGTTTCAATATCTAAATGCAAAGATAAGTCTGTTTTACAGGTTCTGATTATAAGTCCAATATCTAGACATAACTAGGGAACAGTTGGCACTATTATACTTATTCAGTATTTAGTTTTGAAATCTATAAAGCATTAGTCATTATCTCAAATGCAAATACATTAAGAGTACTGCGTATGTTCAAAGATACTGTTCAAATGTAGGTCTATAGCCCAAGTGATCATGTGTGTACAGTTGTGTGATTATTTAGTATCTATTAAAGTCCCAGGAGAATTGGCATATGGTGTCATATAATAGTACATAATAACATGTGACGACTGTAATTAAGTCTATTGACTTAAGACATTGTCTTTTAATGACCCTCCGTGGATACGGAATGAAAGGTAAATTGAAGGTTCATTAAGCTGCGTTCAGAAGGCAAAAGAAATTCAAATGGCAGACGTACTGTGAAGACAAATGAATTTTATTATGATCTGCCATCAGTGTGTTTTCAAGTGACAGGTCTAGCCTGAAGTATTTGAAGTGTTTTAGGAAATTTAAAAATGAGCATTTATTTTCAGGTTATTTACTATTTTAAGCTTTAAATGCATAAAACAATCGGGAAGAGCACTGGAAATCTGGCTGTTTCTACATTACAGTGGCCTGTGGTGTGGTTTTGTTTAATGTCCTGGTGTGTGAAAGCAAAGCGACACTGGTGGGGGCAGTGCAATTAAGCAAAGTATCTACAGCGCCCGCAGTTTTTTTCAAGCTAGCATTTAAAACTGTACAAAAGGAGTTATGCTTTAAAATATGTAGGGGGAGTCAGAAAAAATCACAGACAGGGAAATATTGCTAACTTTGATTCTTATTTCTAAAGGTTTCAAGGAGGCATTTAAAATTATTAAAAATGTAATGAATTTGAGCTCTTCCATATACTTTCCGTTTCAGTAGCAGCATAATTAAATATAGGCGTCAGGACAATGCTATTTATATAGTGGTATTACAAATGTAATTTAAGTGGAATATGAATATTTACTAATAGAAGCTTCTAGTCTTTTATAAAATTTGCTTGTAATTTTGACATTCTATATATGAAGAGGCTTTACTTTCCTTAAAAACAAGTCAGCGTGGTTGTGCATGGGTCTTTTATGAGCAAATGTAAGTATGTGGATAAGGAAGGAATGATCTTACCCTTACCAGTGGATAAGAGATCATGAAGGAAAAATGTTTCCTTCCTTCAAGTTCACCCGGTGTAAGTCTGGAACTTATACAGCTTTACTTCTGTATACCTTTGGCTCTAGCCTAGGTAGACTTCTTACACTATTATTAGGAATAATAAAAAATGAATGAACTTCATATCTAGTTTAGTAAAGAAAGGTGCAGGAAAAGACAGAGCAGAATTGTGAGAAATATGTAATAATTTTTTTCTTTGTAAAAAGCTTTATTTAGTTATAAATTATTTACCGTGCACTTACCCATATGAAGCCTGCAATGGAATGATTTTTAATATATGTAAATGTGTGTAATCACCATAATAAAATCAATTTTAGAAATTACATCAGAAATAAAGAGTCCATTCCTCAGCAGTTTCAAAGTCGCTCCCCATGTTCTGTGTTGCCCCTGCACCAGTCCCGTGCAGCCCTTGACTTTTCTGTCTATACAGACCTGCCTGTTCTGGACCTTCCATAGGAAATTAATTATATAGCCTGTGATGTTTTGTGAGTAACTTTTTTCATTTAGAATTATGTTTTTGAGATTTATACATGTTACATCATATATCAGTACTTAATTCATTTTTATTGCTGAATATGATTCTCTTACATGGATATATTACATTTTATTCGTCCTTTCATCAGCTGATGGATATTTGGGTTGTTTCCACTTTTGGGCTACACAGAATAATGCTGCGATGAAAGGTTTGTGTACAAAATCTTGGTATAGATCTGTATTTTCATTTATCCTGGGTGTACACCTAGCAGTGTAATTTTGGGATCATAGAATAACTTAATGTTTAACTTTTCAAGGAAATGTCAAACTGGTTTTCAAAGTGCCTGCACATTACACTTTCCCACTAGCCTGTTCCAATTTCCCCTCACCCCTGGCAGGGACACTTGTCTACCTTTTGACTGTTACTGCCCTTGAGAGTGTGAAGTGGTCTTTGTGGTTTTTACTTGTGTTTTCCTAATGGCTAATGTTATTTAGCATCTTTTCATGTTCTTATTGGCCGTTTATATATGTTATTTGGAGAAATATTTATTAGGGTTATGTGTCCATTTCTAAGTTGGGTTATCTGTCTTTTTATTATCAAGTTGTAAGACTCCTTTGTGTATTCTAGTCACAAGTCCCACATCAGACAAACGATTTGACAACATCCTCTCCCCTCTTTGAGTTGCTTTCCCTGTTGTGTCCTCTGAAGCACACACATGGTTCTGGGGAAGTCCAATTAATTCATATTTTTCTTTTGTTGCTTACACTTTTTGCCAAAAAGTTTTGAAAGACAGAAATGTTGGAAAAAAATATATTGGATCTTAAGTATATTTTTTAGAAAAAGTTTTAAAGCATATTATTAGATACGAGCATCCACATCACTCTAACTGCCTGGGCCTACAGTGAGTGACGGGCATCCCTGCATTAGACAAGAATGGTTTGGAACTTTCAGAACATGATCTAGGCTAGGGAAAGTAATGCTTTATATGCATATCTTCTGCATAATGTAAAATGAATACAGAAACTTCTTTATGAAACTCGAGAGAGGTGATTCCTGCAAAAGAGAACCAGCTGTGCACCCATCCACACACAATTACTACTCATCCGTACCATGCAGGGTGCCCTTTACATGTTCTTAATGGAAGTGTCTTTAACATTTGGTTTTCAGTGACTGTAAGAAGTGCTGTATTCTGAAAACAGTGGTTCATATATCCAGGAATAAGAGTCTCATTAAAATAATTATTAAGAGATTATTTCTGTGGTTATTACAGTTGACATAACTCTGATTTTTGCTTTTACTTTTTAAATTCTCAAACTGAAAATTATGCTAAGAAGATAGTTTTCAAGTTTCTAAATTTACCTTAATTCTAAACTAATTTCCCAAGTTGGGTGGAGATTTACTGTATCAATAAGGTAAATAAATCATGTACCTTTATAAAGTATCTTCTCTCCCAAACTTAGCAGCACTTGCTTGTGTTTTATAAATAAGTTTATCCAAATAGAACTGCAGCTGCCTGGTGTTATGGTTTTTGCATACAAGTCATTGAAATCTAAGGTATTATTGGTTATAGGAAATGAGAATGTTTGTTGTGATAAATTTTTGCATACTGAAACATTTCAATTATTACTTATTTGAGTGGAAAGAACAAATTAAAATGGGATTCAACACCTTAAAAATTCTGCATTTATTTATTTATTTTAAACCAAGAGCTATCTTGGTCCAATGCCTAGTAAATCTCTTTCATGCAATAAATTCTGCTAACTTCTGTCATTAGAAGTTTTTTTTTTTTTTAAGATGCATAATTACTTAACTACATAGTATACTTTTCAAAAGAAAATATAAGGTTGAGGAATCTCTTTGGAGTTAGCGTCAGCAGTGCTGAATCATTCAGGTCAGGAATGGGGTGTGTCACCTCAATAGTGGAGCCATGAGCAAGTTTTGTGTCTCTCAGCAACTCCCCCAGGGTCTGTGGGTGGGAAGGGGTGAAACAGACATCAGCAGATGTTTCTCATAGCTGTCAGGACAATGCAAATATACATTTTCCTTTCTTTTCAACCAATTTTCCAATGGACATCTTGGAAATGGTGGCTGAGGAGACGCATGGGGGATTGCACTACTGTCATTATCTGTAAGAACAAGGCAAAGATATATATATATATATATATATTTAGTATAACATAATGTAATATTTAAATATGAGCTAATTATATGTACAACATAATATATTGTAAATATAACAAAGCGTAATTTAAAATGATCATAAAATTATTAACATGTGTATTAGTACTCAAAGAACATACTTGGAGTACTAATTCGTCCGTGGTGAAGGGCACAGGTATTTAGTGCAGATGGTATCAATCTTCTCTGGTTTCTATCTGTATATCTTTCTGGGAGACTCTGGCTGTCCTGCTTCCCCGTGGTGATGTCCTGGTGACAGTTTCCCCTTACTCTGAATCATCATTTTGTGAAGCTCCTCTCTCCTGTCTTTACCCTGGAGGAATCTGCTGTGACAGATTCAGACCCCTTTGGCTCCCCCTGACCTGAACTTACTCCCACTGGCTTCTGGTCGGTACTGTTTTCTCCATTAAAGGGGTGTCCTTTCACTAATTCCCACCCCCAGGTACTCACTCCCGACTTCCTGCTGGCTCCTCTTCCTTATCTCGAGATTTAAGCCTTACCCATTTTTCAAGGCTAAGCTTTAGTTACTGTTGAAGCACCTCCTAATCTAATCATTTCTG
This sequence comes from Loris lydekkerianus, assembly GCA_963574355.1. NCBI lineage: Eukaryota > Metazoa > Chordata > Mammalia > Primates > Lorisidae > Loris > Loris lydekkerianus. Next base: position 19,243 of record CAUYPK010010758.1, read on the forward strand.
AATTCTTCACTTCAGACCACACAATTCACTTACTGATTAAGTTTTAAAGTATAGATATAAGTTAGTTCTTTTTTTTCTTTTGCTGATAGATTGTAATTTACTTGAAATAATTTCTTATACATTTCTGGTTTATAGTCTCATAGCTCCAATACTGAATACATAGTCTTATTGCTTAATAAATCTTAAAGTCAATGATCAGCGGGAGCCATTTGTGGGATGCTTATTGTGTTTTAAGAGTTGTGCTTAGTGGTTGAAATTTATCCATTAAGGTCTCTCAGTGACCCAATAATTACCCTCATTCTTTCTATATGTGTGTGTGAGCAAACTAGAAAACGGGGTCTTAAAAAGATTAATTTCTGGTGTAAAGTCACAATCAGTTAAATGGCAACATTGGATTCATATCCATGTCTGTGTTAAACCCAAGTGCATGTTCCTCATTATATTAGGCTACAAAATTGTTATTGTTTTCTGCTACTGATGACACATTTAATCCATGTATAACAGAGGTTTTTAAAGGGTCTGCTGGATTTAACTGGATTAGAATACTGTTTTTGGTAACTAGAGTCTGCATTTTAGATACGTAGTTCATCATTTTGGTCCTGTGTTGTTCATAAAGTACATTATATAACCTAATTTGAATATCATAAAATTAGTTCTATTCCAAAAATATCTAGATTTAACTTTATCAAAATATTTCTTGTTTTAGCTTGAAATATGTCTTAGAATCGAAAAATGGCACTTAGTGAATAATATTAGTATTAGTTAAGACAATTTTGATTCTAATGTAGGAGGAAGTCAGAGAGGAAAAAACACTTTTTTTTTTTTAAGAACAGGAGATTTAGTAAAACTTAATTTTATTGCATTAACAAAAGTCAAACTTGATTTAGTTTTTTCCCCTTTCCTATTTTAAAAGAATAAAGAAAAATATTTTCTTTTCTTTGGAACAATTTGTTCATGCTTTAGGAGCCATTTAATTAAATTATTACCTGCTGGAGCACCATCTGTTTTTGTCCTAGAAATAAGAAGCATGGTTTTCTTTTACGTAGGCTTGGTAAATATGTAGAAGGTGCCAAAAAGCAATAAATATCATCAGCAGATGGACTGAGGCACTTCAATCTCTACACAGTCAGTCTTGATTGTTCTGGGCATAGCTAAATGGATTTTTCTGGATATATTCCTTTCAAAATGTATTATGTACAGGACAGGGCCTAGATTAATCTTCTCCCATAAATCTCTTCACATTTCTCCCCCAAGAAATAGGACCTGGTTTAGTTTTAACTCTATGTTGTCCTCATAACAACCACTACAATCTGGTATATGTAGATAAGAATGTTTGTGTGTCCAGTGAACAAGAAGTTGATAATTCTAGTGTGAATTTTCCAGGGGCCACTGCTCCACAGGCTAATGCCTTCTTCCTTCTCCTCTGTTCTCATTTCTCTGGCAACAATCTTCACATCTTGCACATCACCTGAGAGTCTTACGGTTATCCTTTCATGCTAGATGTTGGTGTCCTTTGGAGGGAATGGAGAAATCTAAGTACTCATGGTGCAAATCTAATCCCAGCTTTCCCACCCTACATCGGCAATTTTCAGGAATTGGGGTGGTTGGGTATGTGTATACCTATAAGTGATTCATTTAATTACTTTTAATTCATCATTGCTGATGTTTCATTAATTATATAATATTTATAAATAATTCATAAAGCATACATTGATAAAATACCTTATTTAATTTTCACCCAAGAAAATGGTTTTTCTTATGAAGAACAGTGAATTGTCCTGGGGTTCATAACTAGTAATTGTGTATCCAGAATTCAAACCTAGATACTTTGATTCCTAACAGATAACAATTATTTTGCAATTAAAACAGTAATAGTTTCGAGTAATGTCTTGGCTATTTGAGGTTTTTTATGATTCCATATAAAACAAAGTATTATTTTGTCCAAGATCTTTAAAGTATGACAATGGCGCTTTAATAGGTATTGCATTAAAATTATAGTAATCCCAATTTCTGCCTTGATATAAAATCTCTGAGTTGAGATGACAAGATTACAGGCCTCAGTTGGCCGCTATATAGTCAATGCCAATAACAAATGATTATTCTTTTTTGGTGTAGACTACTCTTTTTTTTTTTTTTTTACCTGAGACGGAGTCTCACTCTGTCACCCAGGATAGAGTGTGGGGGTATCATAATGGCTCACTGCAACCTCACACATCTGGTCTCAAGTGATCTTCCTTCTTTTTCAGCCTCCCAAGTAGCTGGATGACTGGCCATGTGCCACCATGCCTGGCTACTATTTCTACTTTTTGTAAAGAAAGGGTCTTGCTCTTGCTCAGGCTGGTCTTAAACTTCTAGCTTCAAGTAATCATCCTACCTCAGCATTCCAAAGTGCTAGGATTACAGCTGTGAGCCACCATGCCTGGCCTAGTGTAGACTATTCTTAACAGATTGAACTATATCTGAGCCAATGTTGGTTTACTTTAAATAACTTACAATTCAGAGCAACTAATTAATTCATTATACCCAGCCACTTAGACCTATATTTGTTCTTTAATATATTGTAGATCTTGAGCCTAGTTGATTCAGTCTGTTTCTAAGTGCCTTACGTTTTGAAATAAGTTTTGGGAGCCATTTGGGGCACTTGGGTACCCTGTTGTAATTATTTCTTCTCTGTATATTTTTTTATTGGGGGGCAACTGTTACCTAAGGTCACATTGGAATTGCTGTTCCTGATGTACATAGTGCCTGTAAAAGATTTGAAGAACTGGGAGTCAAATTTGTGAAGAAACCTGATGATGGTGAGTGTCCTCCTTACTATGTTTAGTCCTCTCTTTAGATAAGTAATATTTACTAAGCATCCACAGGGGACATTGTTGTATGAACGTCTTTGGCAGCAAGTAGCAAAAGTCTATGAAGAAGGAAAATTACTGGAAGGATACCTGAGTATCTTAGGGAACTGAAAGACAGCAAGTAGGATGGCTTCACAAAGGACCAGACACAGGACCTGGAAAGCGTCAAAAAGATGCCTCTCACCCCTCAAACATCCCACATTCTCTCATTGGTCACCAGCTTTCCCCATTTCAGGGTGTTATCTGGCCACCCTAAAATAAGTTTCTTTTTTTTTACACTTTTTTTTGGCTGGGGCTGGGTTTGAACCCGCCACCTCTGGTATATGGGGCCTGTGCCCTACTCCTTTGAGCCACAGGCGCTGCCTAAAATAAGTTTCTTAAAGTCTGTTTTCTCAAACTCCTGGCCTCATGTGATCCTTCCACCTCAGCCTCCCAAGTGCTGGCATAACAGGTATGAGCCACTGTGCCCACTTAAAATCTGTTTTATCTGATGTTAATATAACTATACTAGCTTTCTTTAGTTAATAGTATTTCTTTTTCATCTTTTACAACCTTTATATGTCCTTACAATTTAGGTGTGTTCTTGAAACAGCACATACCTAGTTTTTGTTGGATTTACATGTATTATAATTATTTTATTTAGATCTGTTTCTGCTACCATAATTTATTATTTCAGTTTTAATTTCAAACAGTTCACTATTTCGTTTTAATTTCTTTCTTTTGTTATTAAATAAAAGAACTCAACCCCTATCAAGTTCCTGTTACCAGTATTTTTTCTGTGTCAGGTCCTTGATCTTGGAGATTCAAGAATGAAACCCCAGACAGGACAAAGTTTATTTTACCGAGAAATACAAAGATAGAAGGGCAACAAAGCCTCTGGCAGTGGAGGGGGGACAATTCCCAAGTGGGAAGACCCATGTGGGTCTTGTGTCTGGGGGTTCATTCATTTACTGCATCCAAGCTGAAAGATTTCGGGAGTAAAAATCACTCATAGTCTGGAGCCGGCAGACAGAAACTTCCTTTGCCATGCTGATTAGAGAATGACTGTATTAGCAAATGAATGAGGTCCCCATAGTTCCTGCCTCAGACAAAGCAGTAGGGTGTATGCTTTCCACTCTTGGAGGGGCCATCCTGATGAAATCCTGCTTGTGTTCAGAGTGGGGTTGCACCAAAAGAATCTGTTTGCTCAGGCTTAGAAGAAGGACCTGGTCTCTGTCCAGCCCTGAATGGGGGAACCCTGTATCATTACTATTCCCTAGACTGGGATTTTTTTTCTTTTTGGTTTTGGCTTTTTTTAACATAACAAAAAATATATTATTTGATCATCTTTTTCTCATATATCTCTTGTAACATGTTTTGGATTTTTCTGAACCAAAACTGTTTTCAATGGTTTGTGAAACAAAACCTTTGAGACTCTGCATGCCTGAGAACCATACCTCTTTATATGAATAATAGTTTTGTTGAAAATCCTAGGTTTATTTTCCTTCAATTTTGAAGAGACTACTCTGTTTTCTTTTTGCATTCAATATTGCTATTGAAAAATCTGCTTTCAGTCTGATTTATATTCTTTTGTATATTTTTCTGTTTTGTTCTGGAGGCTTTTTATATTATTTCTTTGTCCTTGCATGCTTTCTGGGAGATTTCTTTGCACTGGAATACCAATTAGTTAATTTTTCCCCAAATGTGTCTTTTCTGATATTTAACCCATCTACTATGTTTTTAATCATCTTTTATAATTTTCATCCCTAATTTTTGCTTGGTCCCTTTAATATTTTCTTGTTCTTATTTTGTATTGGGAACATTTCATACTGCTCATTACTTTTACCTTTTTAAATAGTTGTTGATCCATTATTGTAATGTGTCTTTGAATCTATAATCCATTGTTTGGAGATTTTAAGTGATTATATTTCTCAAATTCTCATTATTTTGGCTTCTGATCCTCCCCCCACCCTCACTCCCACTACAACTGCTAGCTATGCTAGTCTGTAAGGCAACGTGAAAAGGGGAGAGAGCAGAGCCCAGCACTGAACAACTCAATCTCAGGAAGGTGCGCTGGGTCAGCCCAGAGTGGCGATCCCTGGGCATTTGGAAATGAGACTTAAACACTTCACACTCCACAACTCAGGTCCATCCTCCCGCATTTGTCCTCAGGGAAAAGCAGTATTAGGAGACACTGGTGAAGTTGTTATTTCCTATTCCTGGATGTGTGGGGAGAGGGCTGGGGGATCAGTTGACCTCCACCTGTTTTTCTCAGTTTCTCACAAGCACTGTCCTTATTTACTCCTGAGGACATCTGAACAAATGTAAGGGTAAGTGGTGATGCTCAAGGCACTTGGGAAAGTGTGGGGGCAGTAAAAGCAAAACTCCTTCTGTTCATTCTTCCAAAGCAGTGCCGCATAACTACTGCTTCCCACACAGGCCAGGTTAAAAAAGTCATCTCATTCTATCCCTAACCCTCACCACTAGGGTTTCTTGCTTTTTTTTTTTTTATTGCATTTTCCGTATGTGTTCCCCTAGGTTTGATCTTGGGGGAAGGAGCCAGAGGCAGGAGTCAAATCAATTCAACATCTTGGTCCCCAGATAAATTTCTGAGGTCACATTTTTCTATTTAGGCAAACAGCTTTGATCTGCTAACCTCAGTCCTGGTTATGAATTCCAGGGAGAAAGAATTGGTTGGCAGGTTGCCAAGTATCGTGTTTAAAAGGTCTTGTATGACCCAAACATCTGGGTCTTTTGTTTGGGTAAGCCATGCTATCAGCTCCCTTCAGCACCTTCCTAGCTTCTTTTTCTTCTATGAAAAAAGGTAATTTCTGTTACTATTGAACTGGTAGCTGATAGGTAAAATGAGGCGTGAATCCCAACACACAAGACCAAATGTAACAAACATGCCAGAAAGTTTATTTTACCCTTAGGATATAAATGGGCTGAGATCTAAAGAGATGTCAGCAGCATTAGGGAGGGAGGCACTTCTATTTATGACAAGCTAAAAAGCATTTGGCTTTGTAGGCAAGTCAGAGTGCCAAGGACATGCAGCTCATTATTGGGACTCTCCGGGCTTGCTCTTCTTATCAGGGTGACAGGGGCTTGCAGTGTAAACATATTTCTTACAGGTTTGTAACTGGGCTGGTGCCAAGGACATGACGAGCCTGTGGCTTGTCCCCTTTATCTGAGTTATGTCCACCTGTAACAGTCTTACAGAATGGTTCTTTGAGGTCTAAGATGGAGTGCACTCGGCCAACCTAATAGCATGTAATGGTATCATGACGGTGAAGCAAATACCTAATATCTAAAAGATGCACCCAGTCCCACAGTTTATTTCGAGAAGGCCAGTTTTCAGATATATGTAGAAGATAACATTTTAGTCATTAAGAAAAGCATGCATTTGGGCAATACTGACAATATAGAACTTTTAAAAATTAAAAATAGGCTCGGCGCCTGTGGCTTAAGTGGCTAAGGCACCAACCATATACACCTGAGCTGGAGGGTTTGAATCCAGCCTGGGCCCACCAAACAGCAGCAACGGCTGCAACCAAAAAAATTAAAAAAAATAACTGGGCATTGTGGCAGGCGCCTGTAGTCCCAGCTACTTGGGAGGCAGAGGCAGCAGAATCACTTGAGACCAGGAGTTGGAGGTTGCTGTGAGTGATGATGCCACAGCACTCTACCCAGGGTGACAGCTTGAGGCTCTGTCTCAAAAAAAAAAAAAACTAAAAATACATTGCTCAGCTCCTGTAGCTCCGTGGCTAGGGCACCAGCCACATACACCAGAGCTGGTGGGTTCAAACCCAGCCCACACCTGCCAAACAACAATGACAACTATAACCAAAAAATAGCCAGGCATTGTGAAGGGTACCTATAGTCCCAGCTATTCAGGAGGCTGAGGCAAGAGAATCGCTTAAGCCAAGTGTTTGAGGTTGTTGTGAGCTGTGATGCCAAGGCACTCTACTGACGACGACATAGTGAGACTCTGCCTAAGAAGGGGGGGTGGGGGGGTGGCTCCTGTGGCTCAGTGGGTAGGGTGCCAGCCCCATATTCCAAGGGTGGCAGGTTCAAACCTAGCCCCAGCCAAACTGCAACAAAAAATAGCTGGGTGTTGTGGCAGGCATCTGTAGTCCCAGCTACTTGGGAGGCTGAGGCAAGAGAATCACCTAAGCCTAGGAGTTGGAGGTTGCTGTGAGCTATGATGTCACAGCACTCTACCTAGGGCAATAGAGTAAGACTCTGTCTCTAAAAGAAGAAAATAAATTAAAAATACAAACAAAAATGCACATCATTAAAATGCCAGTCAAGATTGAATTAATGAATTTTTTAATTTGTAATTTTTAAAAGTCTTTTCAACAATGAACATTTTCCTTTTATAGGTAAAATGAAAGGCCTGGCATTTATTCAGGACCCTGATGGCTACTGGATTGAAATTTTGAATCCTAACAAAATGAGAGCTATCGTTTAGTACTATGAAGAATGCTCCTTTGAGATTTCAGTGAAGACACAAATTGAAAAAGTAAACAACGTGATTGAAGATACTCAGATAACAGAAGCATCTAGAACTTATGGGTCATTGTTGTGGTTCAAATTATTCTTAAATCCATTTTCCTTTCCTATTTCAGCTGGGGTTTTTTCTCCTAACTTTTCAGTCATTCTGGTTTTAAAGTAATGCTTTATCTGATGTCCTTGAATATAGTTGTGTAACTTTATTTTTTAGTTAATAATTAGAACAGTTCCTTTCAGAGGCTGTATTTACTTTCCTTCTATCTCCTAAATAATACTTCTCTTCAAGTCTGCCTTTGAATCATCATTTTCCAAAAAAAAGTATTTAATATTCTTTTGTTGTGGTTATCTTCTGGGGTTTTGATTCCTCAGAAAGAACTTTCCACAGTGGCACATAAAGAACATAGAACAAGAATGAAACTTCGTGTGTACTTCAAACAGTACAAAGTATTTATTTTACAAAAGAGTAGGTACTCTCAAGAGTAATTCAGAATCACGCAGACGAGGATACTGATAGAAAAAGTAGTTTCTTTTTACTTATAAAGTACATTTAAAGTTCAAGGACTGACCTAATTTAATTGGGAATGGGAAGGAGTAAAAAATATAAATTTTTACTGGGTACCCAGACACTAGGCTATAAGACTTTAATACTGACAGCTATCCTTATAAGAAAGAAAACAGGCTAAACATGTAAAGTAACTTACAGTGAATGGAAGGCAATATAAATAGGCTCAAGTACTCAAGATCTCACCATCATTTTTAGTAATAGATTGTGCCTCAAAATTAGTGCCTCACAGTACCTCCTTCACTAGCCTCCTGTTGTAAGAACATTCATTGAGTTGGAGCATTGTACTCTTGGCTCTCTAGCCTGCGTACTGTGATGAGGGAAGAAGCTGTAGAAGAGTCTTTAGCATGTGACTGCTTTAGGGCAGACACCCTGTTATTCCTGCATAGGTAATGCTTGTATTAGCTGGAAAGAGGCGGGGGGGGGGGGGGGGGGGCGGGCGGGGGGGGGGGGGGGGGGGGGGGGGGGGGGGGGGGGGGGGGGGGGGGGGCGGGGCTTGGGTGGCG
>CAUYPK010010759.1:0-32615 GCA_963574355.1 Loris lydekkerianus
CCAGGTATTGATAGTACAGATATAGCCCTTATTACAATAGAACCTCTGTAAGTTGACCACTAGTTGACTTTCACAAACTGGTCAATATAAGGAACTAGGCCTGCTATACTGAAATGTACATGCGATCCATGTCTGGTCTATAAAAATTAGGTCAATTTAAAGAGGAGGTCAACTAAGGAAGTTCTACTGTATTAAAGATTTAAGTATATTGAGTTTTAAGGCACATTTTAAAACAAAAGCTAATTTTCTTCATACATACCTCATCTGCCTCTAGCACAATATTAATAAAAAGCTCCTGTTAAAAAGCAGCTCCTGGCCAGGCACAGTGGCTCACGCCTGCGATCCTAATGCGCTGGGAGGCTGAGGTGGGTGGATTGCCTGAGCTCATGAGTTCAAGAGCAGCCTGAGCCAGAGCAAGACCTTGTCTCTAAAAATAGCCAGGTGTTGTGGTGGGCACCTGGAGTCCCAGCTACTTGGGAGGCTGAGGTAAGAGTCACTGGAGCCCAAGAGTTTAAGTTTGCTGTGAGCGGTGATCCCACAGCACTCTACCAAGGGTGACAAAGTGAGACATTGTCTCAAAAAAAAAAAAAAAAGCAGCTCCTGTTCTTCAAGCTTTGCAGGACACACCTGACCAACTGAATTCCACCAGAGTCCTATGAGGTATGTACCATTATCATTCCCATTTTTCAGAAAAAGAAACTGAGGTCTAGAGAGGGGGAGGACAGGTCCAAAGTCATAGAACAATAGGGCTGGATGCTGACCCCAGAGGATGTGACACCAAGCCCACACCCTCACCCCCTCCCTATGCCAGCTTCCCTCAAAAGCAGGAAGGCAGGTAGACACCTGAAGGAGGGGAATGCTGTCCCCCAAGATCCCAGCAACTGATAGCTACTGAAGAGGTCTCAGAACCTGTGAAGGGTGGCAGGCCAGGCTGAAATGAGCCACTGTCCTCAGATTCAGATAGTGAAATTCGGGGCTCCCAGCAAGAGCTGCCCCAGAATCTGAGCTCCATCAACTCCCAGGCCAGCTTGCAGCCACACCCCCATCATCACTCCCCAGTTAAGTGCAACAAGATCCCAGAGCCTCGATGACCCCAGATCCCCATCACTCGGGTGACAAGGAGTGTCATGGGAACCACCTTTTGGCCACAGGCTATCAGGTTCATAGAGTCCCTACTGACAGAAACAAAAATGGCCCATCAGGGCCCCTCCCTGGAGTCATGCATACCCTGGCTGGTAATTGGCACAGGGACAGAAAGTCAGGAAAAGTGAAGCCTGGTATTAGCAGGGCAGGGCATCTCAGCCCAGTGACAGAGCCAAGGTCAGGTCCAGGGTGACCTCATGCCCACCCTCAGCACCTTACCTTCCCAGTTGCATGTGCTCATAGATACCTGCTTTGTCTCCACTGCCTGCCCAGCATGGAGCCCCAGGCTGGCAGGGAGCAAGAGCAAGGAGAGGGGTATAAGACCTAGTAGGACAGGGCTCTCAAATGCAAGCAAAAGTTCACAGCAGGCCCTTCCAGAACTAGAGACGCTGTAGGACCAAGTTTCTCTCTGTGGGGCACTCTCCTATGCATTGGAGAGTACTCCTGCCAGCGTCTAGCAGAAGCATCCTGCCAGACCCCAGGGGTGATGATCAAAAATGCCTCCACAGATATTGCCAAATCACCCTGGGTGGAGACCCCCTGCTACAGGCCTTGGAAAAACATTTTAAACAAGCAGACAGAGGGAGCTGGGCACCAAGCTGAGAGTCAGCACAGCTGTGAGAACTGTGGGACACCCCTGCCCCCCGGGGAACTCCCAGCCCCACCTGGCCCCTGGGTTCCTGAGGGGGCTGCACCCTGAGGCCTCCCGCTCAGCCCCTATAACAAGAGGTGATGGGAGCAAGGCTCCACCATGTGGGTCCTGCCTCCTGCTGTCTTGCCTGCCCCTGCTCGGCCACGCCTCTCACAGTCCTGGCCTGGTTCCTAGAGGAACCCTGGCTGCTGTGATGCAATCAAGGTTCCCAGCTGGTGAAACCCAGCCCAGGCTGGAGAGCAGGAGTCTAATAAGGAAACAATTTAAATCGACAACATCTGCCTGTGCGTCCCCGAAGAGAAGCAAGTACAGCCGCCTGGGGAGGGGCCCAACTCAGGGAGCAGCCAAGGCCCGCGTCCAGGGCCTGCAGGGTAGAGCCAACGTGGCAGTCCAGCAGCGACTGGCGCCTGCCAGGGCTTCAGGGCTGTGCACAGGGGAAGCAGCTCACAGATCTGGCATGGCCAGTCCCTCCTCCGATGAGGCAGCAAGAAGTTCCTAGAAACCAAGTCACACTGCCCAGCATTAGAGTGTTCAGAGTAGCCACCCAGCAGCCCCAAGATGCCTTCATTGCTCCCTAAGACAGCCCTCTGACTGGTTCAGCCAGGTAGGCTTGGAATAGAAGCTTGTGTCAGCAAGTGACCCAAACAAGTAGAATAAACAGCCTGCTGGGCTTTAGAAAAAGTGGTGGGGGACTGGCTAGCTCACTCAGGCTTGCTGGGGAAGCAGGAGGGTTTAGGATTCTAGACCCTAGATTCTAGACATGAGGGCAGGGATTCTAGACTCAAAGCACACCTGGATTGCAATCCTGCTTCTCACCAGCCAAGTAACTGTGAGACTGATCTTTAAAACCCCATGCAGGCTGTGCAGGCAGCCCGAGCTACTGCCCAGGCCAACCCCAGTGAGTATGATTCTCAACTGATGCCAGTGGCCACTCTCTCCGGCCCTTACAGCCCAAGTGGAGAGCAGGCCACTCATGGGGTCCAACGTAAACTGCTGCCTTTAAACAAGTACTGGTCCACTCCCACATACCCAGGCAGAGGTGCCCTCATCAGCCAGCACTGCCCAGCCTGGCTCCTGTTTCCCAGGTACCCTCCCATGTGCTGGCTGCTTCTCAAGCACTAACTTCCTTCCTCTATGTCACAGATCAGGAAACTATACATTCAGGGAGTCCAGGTACTTGCTGCAGGTTACACGGAAGATTAGGAGTGGTCTTCACTTCCAGGCCCCTGTTTAGGAAGCCATCCCTACCTCCTGACCCTGTAGGATCCCTGGGAAATCTGCCAAGACAGCACAGCCATTCTCAGGGGATAATGGCATGAACATGAAGTGACCTGGGACCCTGAGCTTTGTGGGCTAACCCTTTGCTACCAGTCTCAGCACCAGGAAAGAGGCAGCTCTAAGGTTAGGCTACTGGCAAAGGAGAAATGGTCACTTGGTCAAAGTGTGGAGTCAGGGAGTGCAGCTTTGGGCCATACCCATCAAGAACTGCTAGTGTTAGAGACCAAGTTAGGTCAATCCAGGTCTAGGGGAGAAATGGAAAACACTCCCTAGCAAACAGGCCCTGCAAAAATTCCTAAGATCAGCGCCCCACCTCCTGAACACCTGCTATGCATCAGGCACTGAGCCAATAGCTCTCCTGCTGACTTCCTGAATCTATAGCCAGCCCTAGGAGTTAGGGACTGTCATCTCCATCTCACGTGCCACAGATAAAAGAAACCGAGGCCCAGAGCAGGGAAGTCACCTGCCCAAGGTTTCCTGGCCTGGAGAGGGCTGTGATCTGAACCCACAGCTGTCTGACCCCAGAGCCATAAGCTGGGCTCCCATCCCAGGACTAGGCCAAGCCAGAGGGCCCAGAAATTCAAAGAAAGTGGGCATCACACTAGGCCTTTGGTACAACTTCCCCTGCCCAGGTCCTATGACTCTGGCAAACACAGAGCTACAGGGCCAGCTATGCTCAGGGACTTTCCTTCCTGTATCCACTAGACTCCCAGAGGCCCACCTGTGAGCTGTGGGGAAGCAGAGACCAGAGCTCAAGGCCAGGCTCTGCCTCACTGGACACTTACCCTCTTTGGGGCCTCAGTCACCACCCTGTCCCTGTCTCACTGGGTTGCTACAGGGCGTAGCATGTATATAGAGCACCCATGCTGAATGAAGGCAGGGACCAGGCCTCCAAAAGTAACTGCAGAAAGGGGCCTTGAGTTCCCTCTGAGGCAGATGGTCCATCAAGAAGCCAGGCAAGCAAAGCCCCTGACCATTTCTCTGTCTCAGGCCCACAGTGATTTCCCCAGGCCTTGACCCTGGCTAACACACCCTGCTGGGATACTCCAGCTAGGATATCCAGGGAGGTGGATTGGCTCAGGCATGCCTGGGACCACTGCGGGGTGACTCACGCCTGAGTGGTGTCTTATTTACCTGAGGAGGAAGGGGAGAGGAGGAAGGGGGCTAGTCTTCTGAACCCCTAGTTCCATCCAAGCTCATCCCAGAGGCACTCCTACAAACTGTGCGCTTCTTCTCCTGGGCCCAGGCTGTAGGCTCCTATCTCACAGGTGCTGAGCTCCTGGAAGCAAGACCTCGATTATCTGACTCACTGCTGCATCCCCTGTCCTAAGGATAGTGCCTGACACTCAGTCAGCATCTGATGACTGAATGAGTGCCCTGCATACCGCTGCCCCCACAGAGCTGTTCCTAAGCCTCTGGCACCACCTCCAGGGAAGGAGCTGCCCAGCTGGGACCAGGGATCATTGCCACTGCTGGATCTGTCACCCACATTTTCCACCAATCTATTCAGTGTTTCCTGTGGCTCCCTGGACTTCAGAGATAACCAGGTGATAATGAAGAACTGCTCAGCCAGAGTCACTTTTTCTCAGAGGCAGGCACAGACTCAGACCTCTTTTTCTAGCCATCTTGAGCAACTCCCCAAGATTCCAACCACAGGACCAAGGGTGCAGGGTCAGGAGGACCACAAGACCATGACTAACTCACTGGTCTCCACCTCATCTGATTCTCTGCAGACTCACAAACCACTCCTGGGCCAATCCCTGCCTATCATTCACACTCCACACAAATTTACTGAGCACTTACTATGAGCTAGGCCTGTGTGGGACACTGAGAATACATCCAAAAGAGACTGGGCCTCAGTCTTACTTACATCTAAGACAGGCATGGCCATCTGTTAACATGCAATGCCTTGTTAGCTGTCACAAAGCCCTTCAGAGCTGCTGTGGCCCAATGTCAGGCCTTCTTTTAGCATTTGGGGAAAAGTGCAGTTGGTCAAAGGCCCATCCACAAAGAGAAAGTTCAGGTCCAGAGCAGGAGGGGTGGCAACACCTTCCTTCCTCTACTGTACTCAGCATGTCTTTGAGGGATGCATGTACCTAATGGTCTCCCCTGGCTCATGGGCCCCAGGCAGGGACCACAGTTGTCTTGATAAGGACAGTGGCCTGGTTCTAATCACAAATGTTTCCTGAATAGGTGAGCCACAGGAAGAGAGAAAGGGAGGAATGTGGACCTTTTCTTTCTTCTCCCACCACTATGTCCCTTTCAATAACTGCCCTGGATTAATACCAACCACTGCCAGCCTTTCCTGAGCCGGTGCTCCATGGCAAGGGCTATACAGGCATGTAAAAGACATAAACCCATTTTATCCAAGCGTCAAGGAGCGGCTTATTAACCCATTTCAGAAGAAAGGACAGATCAGAGAGAGCCAGTTGTCTGGGAGCCTCAGGGGCCTGCCCCCCCTTCTTCTAAACTGCCAAGCCCCACAGTCCAGCAGGTACTGCCAGGGTTTGCAAGAGGCAAAAGAAAAATCTCTAGCCAGAAAAGAATATTCACAGCTGCCAAGACAAGTTACTGCCTTGTAAACATGAGTGATGCTTATCAGGTCAGGATGGTTCAGGCTGCTCCACCAAAAAGACCCAGATAAAGATCCAAGGACTTCTTCCAGGCACCCAAGAAGGGCGCTTCATTTTTGTCTAGAGGATTTTAGCATCCTCCCAGCACCAGCCCAATGTGTGGGGCATCTCAAGGCTTGTTTCTGGCACAGAGACAAACAGCTTGCAGATTCACAGAGAGAACAAAGCCATGAAACCAGCCCCCAAGTAGCAGAACCCTGCTCCTTCTCACCATCGCATAGGATGCTTTGAGTTTTGTTCTGAATCATTCCATGACGACATAGGAAGAAAACGCCTTCCTCAGCTGACAGTCACCTGCCCTTCTGCAACCTGGAGCCCCAAGCAGTTAATTACACTGCTGCCCTTCGTGGTTCTAAAATACAAATCTGTGGCTCCTGTACCACAAGATACAATCCAAGCCCTCCTGGTGCCCTCCCTATATCCAAGGACTCTTCCCTGCTCAGAACTCACCCTTGCCATCCCTCCACCCTGTGCAGTTCTCCCACCTGCTACCCACTAACTCCACTCCTCCCCTGGAACTGAGCCTGGCATCACTTCCTCACAGCCTATAGCTGCAGCCCTGACTGGATTTCTGTGCCTCCCCCACCAGAGGAGGACTTTTGGGGGCGGGGGCTGCATCCCCAGGGCCCAGTCTGGCCCACCCACACATAAGGTGCCCAAGAAATTGTCATGGAGTGACTACGGGGAGACTAGCAGTAGCGGGATGCTGCAGGTGTGCTGCCCTCACGTGTCTGTGGAGTCTGGCCGCTCAGAGAGGAAGTGGTAGGAGAGGAGGACACTTTGCGTGAGAAGAGAACCCAGACTTCTGCACTCCCCAAGTAGCAGGCTGTACACCTCCTCTCTCGGGACATTTAGTCCATTTTTAGCTGCCAGGGAGCTCTAAGCTCAGGTAGTCTTTCTCCTATGTGAGCATCTCCATTTGATGCAAGAAAAGCTGAGGCTTAGAGGCCAAGGCTCTTAGACATGGTCGCAGAACAATCAAGCAGCTGCCAAGGTCCAAGTGCAGAGCACAGAGTCAGGGCCCAGCCCCCTTCTCCTCCCCACCCTGCTATAAGCATCCCTTCTTCCCCCAGGGGTCCACTTAACCCAAGCCATGGATGCCTCAGCTGCCTCTTAATTCCAGCCTCTGAGCCTATAGTGGCACCCAGCTGCCTAGTGTGCGGGTGGGGGCTGCTCCTGACACAGACTGATACCTCGAGTATGGGAAGTCAGGCCAGATCCAGCAGCTGTTGGTGGCTGCCTCGAGGTCCAGACTCACATAAGTTTAGAGCCAGGGGAAAAAAGTCCCAGCCCCAGGGCAGCACCAACTCACTGCAGGATGCCCCAGGACCAAGATGCAATAAAGCAACAAAAGCCACAAAGGGCCCACAGTCTGAAGAAAGAGCTAGAGACATGGTCAGGGATTGCAGTGCGCTGAGATAAAGATCCACAGAGGGTGTGTGAGACCAAAAGTGGCCAGAGAATGCCTCCTGGAGGAGGTGGCTCTCCAGCAGAGCAGCAGTTCAGTGAGTCAAGAAGTGGAGGAAGGGAGCTTGAAGAAGAGGAAACATGAGCAAAGGCACAGAAACCAGAAGAGCAAAGAGTGGTGGAAACCAACATGAGGCCAGGAGGGGCAGAGGCTCTAGCTACCAAGGGGTCCCTGGCTCTCTCACCTGTGCCCCTGCCTGCCCTTAGCCTGATAACCAGTGCCCTCCATCCCTGAGGACAGCTGTCTTTTGCCTGCCAGAGTAGGTCCCAAAGAAGGCTGTGCAGAGGATCCCTTCCTTGGCAGAGCCTCCCCAGCTCAGCCCCACTCAGCAGCAGCACTCGGTTCTTACTGGCTCACAGCCAAACGCCCCCCAGGATGCCAGATTGAAGCCAACAGGGACAAGAAAGCACAAAGACCCCACTGGAGACCCTAAGCTCAGATGCCGGGGTGCTCCTCCCCGATTCCTACCCCTACAGAGGGCAGAGAGGAAGTACCCTGTCCCAGCAGCACCCCTCAGTCCTGCCCCACAGGGGAGCACCAGTGCCAGCTGCCAGAGGGGCAACTTACCTGAACCGCTCAGCCCCCAGCCACGTGCCCATGGACAGGAGGATAGACTATACAAATACAGTGTGTCCACCACGTGCCAGGAGCCTAGCTAGACGTCTGACAAGCATCACCTCACCACGTCCTCCCGAGAATACTGGGAGGCAGGTGCCAGCAGCCCCAGTTCACAGGCAAGGTCATGGAGACCAGAGAGGCTTGAGAAAGAAGTCACTTGCCCAAGGTCACATAGGCAGCAAGTAGTAGAGGCAGGATGGGAACACCTCCCCTGGGCCTGAGAGCAGAAAGCAAGCAGACAGAAGCCCTCTACTAGAGCTCTTCCTCCCAACCACGAGAACAAGCTGGCTAGAGGGGTGACTCCAAGTTCTGGGACCCAAAAGATGCTTAGAACGAAAACCAAGGGTTTGCAACCACAGCCTTCTGCAGACTCCACGGCCAGACAAGCGCTGAGCAGTTTCAGGCCTTACAGAGCCAACTGCAGTCTCATCTCTCGGGAGCCAGCAGGCCTGGGGGACAGCTGACAGGTCACAGAACACACCTGGAGCCCTATGGCAAGTGCTGTGTCCCCACATTCAAGTACTTGTCAGGTAGGGTGGGTAATGAAGAGCTACTTTTGTCTCCTCCCCACATTAGTTCCAGGTCTCTTTCTAAGCAAATGTGGTGTCTCTTCCCCTCTTTAAACTTCCTGTGGCTTCCTGGTGAGATGAAACAAATCTAAACTAGTTGTCTCAGGTGCCTTGTCCCTAGCAGCAAGAGAATGATTCCAAGGTCACCACATGGCCATCACCTTATCTCCACACAAGTCCCTCAGCTCCTGAGACCCCTTAGCAGACACAATAGTGCCCATCCCAATGCCTGAGCAGCACCCCCTATGCAAGTCAGGACTTCCAGGTACTGAACAAGCAGGGTTCAAAGACACGCAGTCCTCCAGGAACCCAGTATGGTTGCTGCTAAGAATGCATGGCCAGAGTACTTCCTAGGACAAGCCTGACAAGGAACATGCCTCAGGGAATAGCCTGGCCCATGGAGCCAGGTCACCTGAGGTCAGGGCTGCTGCCAAGCTGGCAGGCAGAGGCTGCCAGGATGGCACTTGCCAGTGGTGTGGCTAGCTGGGAGCAAAAGCCAGGTCCAAAAAGCTGACACCAAGGTACATATGCTGGGCAGCTTCAGGCATCACCACAGCCACTAATAGCATAGTCTGGCCTAGGCCAAAGCTTTGCTGCCCACGCTGGCCTCTGGGGCCTCCCAGCATAGCCCTGTTTGCTACTCCTGCCACAGGCTACTCTGCCTCCATTGCCCCTCTCCTCCCCCCACCCCTGGCACATGGGAGGCCTTCTCCACGAGCCTCAGGGACCAGGCTTGCCTGTGGGAACTAAGGGAGGCCATACCAAGGATCAGGACACACAGGGAGGAGCCTCAAGGTGGCACCTATATAAGAGGCAGCTGCTCAGACTCTTGAGCCCAACACTGCCACACAGCACTGCTGTCAGATCTTCCAACTTAAAAGAAATTTAAAGTCTGCATTTTTACCCAATCAAAAACTACTGGAATACTGCAGGAGTCAACAAACCTTGGCTACATCTGGCCATTGTGCACCTTCTGAATGCCCATCTTCTGGCACTACTAAGCACTAGGCATGATGCCAGGCCTTCAGGATGAGGAAACCCACCTTTCCCCTCTGCCTGCCAACCCTCTCTGAAGCCTGCCCACTCGTCTGCCTGCCACTGCCCAGCAAAGCTAGGCCAGCACTGTCCGCTGGCCAACTCCAACTGGCTTAGGTCAGGCCCCCTTCTCTGCCAGGCAGCCAAGAGCCATCAATCCTAGTCAGCAAACCAAGCCTGTCACTCTCCCACCCCTAGCAGGACTCCCAAGGCCAGGAACAGACCAGCCTGGCCACTCACCACTTCACTTATTCCATTTGCTCCCTGGTCCTCCCCCAAGCCCGGTTACCCCACTGGGAGCAAGTGCCTCTGGCCAGCAAGGTGACTCTGCTCAACCTTCTGCTAGTCCAATGCCCTTTGGCTCTCAAGGCTCCCAGGAAAGGTCACTTCCTCAAGGAAGCCCTCCCTATCCTGAGATGGTGAGATCCAGGAAGCCAAGGACCAGGCCCAGTCTGTGCTCAATCAATAACTGTCAAACCAGTGGGGGTGTCTCAACAGAAATGCTCCCTAGCTGAGCTGCTGGGGTCTTATGGGATCCAGGAGGACCCACCCCAGATCTACCTAGCCCTCAAGTTTCCATGCTGCCCACCAGGCACACTGCCCTCCACCCAACTCAGGGGTCCATCCCACTGTACCTCACACATCCCAGCGGCACAGAACAGTATGTCTACTTCCATCCTGCCCTGCCAGAGGACCACATTGCCTGAGAGCAGGCCTGGTAGGGTGGTGGATGCAAGTGGTACTCTGCGCCCTTTTCCCAGGAGGACAGCAAGGGAAGCAGAGGCCAAATGTAGAGAGTGTGAGGAAAGAAGGACCCAGCAGCCTGGCCTCCCTGGGGACCAGGCTGGCACAAGGCCTCCAATTGCAGAGCCAACCTGTCCAGGGCCTTCTTCATGTTCAAGGAGCCCCACACATGGCTCCAAAACTATCCCTCCCAAGGCTGGGCTAAGTGGCTCATCTGTAATCCCAGCACTCTGGGAGGCCGAGGCAGGTGGATTGCTTGAGCTCACAGGTTCAAGACCAGCCTGAACCCAAGCGAGACCTTACCTTTAAAAATAGCCTTGGGGTGGCGCCCATAGCACAGTGGTTACAGCGCCAACCACATACACTGAGGCTGGCGGGTTCAAATCCGGCCCAGGCCAGCTGAAATCAACAATGACAACCGCAACAAAAAGTAGCCGGGTATTGTGGCAGGTGGTAGTCCCAGCTACTGGGAGGCTGAGGCAGGAGAATCACTTAAGCCCAAGAGTTTGAGGTTGCTGTGAGATGTGATGCCAGAGCACTCTACCAAGGGCGACATAGTGAGACTCTGCCTCAAAATAAATAAATAAATAAAAAATAAAAATAGCCAGATGTTGTGGCAGGTGCCTAAAGTCCCAGCTACTCGGGAGACTGAGGCAAGAGAATCGCTTGAGCCCAAGAGTTTGAGGTTGCTGTGGGCAATAACACCATGGCACTCTACCAGGGGCAAGAAAGTGAGACTCGGTCTCAAAAAAAAAAAAAAAAGACTGCCATCCCAGTTGGCACCAGGCTGTCCCCACGGAAGGCAGACAGTACCTATGGTGAGCAGCACACACTCTTCCAACAGTTGCCCAAATAAAAATCCCACTGAAAGCCAACTGGGGACTCAATGCTGCAAAAAAAGAAAAGCCAGAGGAGGTGCCTCTCCATGTCACAGTCTGCTTCTCGGACAGCCTGTACCCAAGTACAGGAGGAGGGCCCCCTCTCCCTCTTGTCAAGGCTGTATCCTTTATGCAAAGAAGGGTACTGAGGCACAGAGGACAGAGGTCAGGACCAGATCAGAGCCTGCCCAGCTATACCATTAGATCCTCCTATAAAATGGCCCTGGTAAGTCACTTCTCTGCCCCAGGCTTCAGTTTCCCCATCCACTGGGTGAGGAAAGGCTCTCTGCCCATTTCTTCCAGAAAAGACTTGCTATGTCAGCGCCTCTCTTTACTCCCTTCCCCTGGCACTGCCAGCCATGAGCATGAGGTAGGCCCCAGGTCAGCTGGAAGCAGAGACCTCTCAGAATGTTTGGGATTCTTCCTGCAGGAGGACGGCCTTGGACGAGCTGGCAGTTCCCCAACTTCCCCAACTTGGCTAGGCCTTCTGCATCCCTAATGGGACACCCAGTAAAGCCTCCCAGATGCCACTTGGATATCCTCACCTGGAAGCATCTCAGCAGGGACTTTGGCAAATACTAACATGTCTCAGTGCCAACCCAGGCCTGGCCCCAAATCCACAGCATGACTTAAGCTCCACCCCCACCTTGGGGCCCTGGGGGCCCTTTTCTTTGGCCCTCCACAAAACCTAGTACAGAGCCTTCAAACTATTTACCTCTGGACTCTCCACTTTCCTGTCCCACTCAGCCTATTTTCAAGAGCCTTCTTCAAGGGTCTAGGGGTGTCAAATGAGAGTGTGATTATTTCCAACCCACTGCCATCAAGGTAAGACAGGGCTTTGGAGCTAAACCTGTCCAAATTCAAATCATATCTCTGCTACTCCCTGAGCAACATGGGCCCAGTCAGTCCTGCTTAAGTGGGGGACCACCATCACCCCACGGAAGGGTGGCTGAAGGGATTCAAAGAATCAAACATTTGAGATGCTCAACAAGTCCCTGGATACAGAAAGTGCACCAAGGTGGTTTAAACCATAATGATAAAAGCCTTAACTTTCCAACTGCCATTTACCACCAGTAACCTCTGGTGTATGGCTTCACCTCTCTGCTCCAGGTGCCTCTCAGATGGCCAAGAGGATTGATGGAAATGCCATTCGCAAAACACTGAGCATGGTGCCTGGCACACAGTACACCCCAAACACAGCAGCTACGAGGATTACAATTTGTAAAGAGATCTCAGAAAGATGAGGCTAAGGAACAGACCCACACAACACCTGTTCTACCTGCTCAAATCGGGTCAGGCAAGAGTGTATCCAGCTGTTGCCAAGGCACCCAACACACAGGGAAACAATCAGCTAGAAGGGCGGGTGCTACAGGGGTGGGGCCTTGGGTCTGCTTCACCCTGACACCGCCCATGCTCCCAGCTAGGACTCCAGACCATCTCAGGGGTCCCTGGAATTGGGAAAGATAGCTACTGGATCTGGGCCCAGGATCTAACCAGGTCCAATCCCTCCAGACGCTACCTCCACCTGAGAACAATGGAGCTTTGACTGTCTGGAAGTGTAGGACTGCAGACTAGAGCGAGTGGGGAGGGAGTGGAGGGAGTTAGGAACCCAGAAATCCCAGAACACCTATCTGCTGAGCAAAAACCCAACAAAAGCCAAAGTAGCTCTAATCTGGCTTCAACTTCCAATGTCACTATCTGCTCTCTCCAGCCACACTTGCCTAGCAGCAAACATGTGTGCAGTGCCTACTAAGTATCCAGCTTTTGGGTGAGAGGACTTGATGTCAGTTCCTCCCTCTGCAGCTTCATTTTTTTTTCTTCCAGGAAAAAGGTCTGGGTAAGGTTGTTTGGCCTCAGCTGGTTTGGGGAATCCAAGGCCCCTTGCCAGGAAGGAGGAAGGGAAAACAGAGGTGAAATTCAGACACTGTGGGCTAAGACTTGGAACTTTCCAGACTTTCCCAGATATGGAAAGGCCAATGGGTAGGAATACAGTGGCTCCAGGACCTGGGGGACCAAGCAAGTCCTGGATTCAGGACTCAGTATCAATTCCTCAGTGAGATCTAAGACCCTGTCACCATTCCCAGCTCCATGTAAGCCCCCTGATGACTCAACCCAGGTCCCCCAAGACCTGGGAGAGGCTAGGGCCTGGGCACCTCCATCTATAGTAATCATAACTGCTGCAGCAATTTGCCTGGGCCAGACAAGCCACATCTCGTATTCATTCCCCCTTGCCACCAGTAGGTTGGTAGGTATGACTTCCCTATTTTACCAAAGAGAAAACTATGGCTCAAAAAGAAGCACAACAGGACAGTTGTTAAAAGCACATTCTGCGCTGGTGTGGTGGCTCACACCTGTAATCCCAGCACTCTAGAAGGCCTAGGCAGGAGGATCATCTGAGGCCAGTTTTGAGACCAGCCTGGGCAACAGTGAAACCCCATCTCTACAAGAAAACAAACATTAGCCAGGCATGGTAGCACAAAGCTATAGTCCCAGCTTCTTAGGAAGCTGAGGAAGGAGGATCCTTGAACCCAGGAGTTTGAGGTTGCAATGAGCTATGATGACGCCACTGCCCTCTAGCCCAGGCAACAGAGAGAGACTGTCTCAATTTATTTTTAAAAAAGGTGGGGGGAGTACATCTTATGTTTGAATCGGGGCTCCCCTGTATTACATCAGGCAAATCACTCCGTCTCTAAGCCTGTTTCCATCTCTGTAAAGCAGGGATAAAAACCCCATGGACCCCACCACCACCACTCCAGCTCCATGATGTAGTCAAGGGGTTAAGTGAGAGGTGCTAATAAAATGGAGCACAGCACCAATAATAGCTGGTTCTTGAGATCAGAGGTTAGATAACCCATTCAATGTCACCCAGCTAGTGAGTGGCTGACTCCAGGCCTTAGCTCTGAGCACAGCCCTCTCTCTGAAACCTTCAGCTTCTACATGGGTGGGTATGGGATCACAGGCTTCCCAGGCAACCAAAGATGGCCCACCCACCCCCTCACAAGGGGCAGCCCTTGTCCAAATTCTTCAGATAAGCAGCTCCCAGCAGAATGAGGAGCCAGGGCACAGAAAAGGCACCCCACCCTGTCCGCACCGTAGATTCCTAAATCTGGGTTAGGCTATGCAGCTTCTCTCCCTTCCCCTCCTCCCAGCAAAATATTCAGCCTCTGGATTCATCCAACAGGTCTCCAAACTGGCCAAGTTCAGTTAACAGCCACCTCCTTCAAAGTTCCTGGCAAGACACTTACTTTGTCTTTCTGGACCCCAATTTCTCCATCTGTAACATACACTCCCACTCAGAACAGTGAGGCAGCTCTGGCTAACTAGACCCACAAGGGGGCCTGAGAAGCAAAGGGCAGACCAGGTAAGGGAAGCGGCATACCATGCCGCATGCCCCAGGCCCGCCTTGCCCACATGCTAGCTACTTGAAACCTCCCAACTCTGACAGAAAGATCTGCATTAGAGGAGAGACCTGCATTAAGCCTGTTTTCCAAAGAGGACGTGGAGGCCCAGAAAGTAACAGAGCCAGGATTCCCACCCCTGTCTGTAGGACTCCAAGGCTCTCTCTCTCTTCAGACAGGCCCAGGGATTGAAGGGCAGCCTGGGAACTCAGTCACATTGAGCAATAAGCTGGGCAGCTGGACCTGACAGGACAGGACAAACACAAAACCAAACTCAACGGAGCCCCTTTCAGAGAGGGTAGCGGCCTCCGCCACAAGGGCATTTGCAATGCAAAGCAGCCCAGCTCCAGCCAGAAGAGGACAGTCACTCAAAGGGGGTGGGTAAGCCAAAATCCAGCCACCTCCCACCAGTCAGGTTGGGAAATGCCTGGGACAGGGCCTTCCTCGGTGCCTGGGAGTACTAGAGAAGCAGGGGCAGGTATGGGTTCTAAATCGTAACAGCCGGAATAGCCAGCTAGGGTGCAAGGTGACCTGGAACACCCCTCCCCTGCTCAACCCTCAACAAGGCACAAATTCAGCTAGGCTCTACTCCAAGTCTGACAAATCAGCATACTGTGGGTAGCATGCAGGGCTCCAGGATAGAGCTAGGAGAACAGACCTCCAAGTATCCAGCTCACCTGCAGACGGGTGCCTGGCACCCTGCCACCTTCCAGTCCTGCCATGTGCAAACTTGCCCCAGACACATAATCCCCCAGAGTCTCCTGGCCCCAAGAGGTGCTTCCATACTTGCCAAGTGACTAAATCTCGCTTATTATCCCCCTCTCCTGCACGACTACCCCAGCTCCTACCTTGACGACAAGCTGACAAAATCCCCGCCATCCAGCAGCCGGACCTTGCAGAAGAGGACCCCGTTTACAAAGGGGACTGCAGTCAGCTCCTCCAGGGTGAAAGTGGTTTGGAATTTGAATTTCTTCTTCTTCATCAAGAAAGCCATGAGCGAGTTCCCTGAGTCTTAAGCCCCGAAGGCCAAAAAGGGGGGGGGGGGGGAGGGACAGAAATCCCCAGGATTCCTTTCCCTACACCACACCCCCTCCTCAAAACGCCAGAGCCGGATCCCGCCCAGATGGTGGCGGAGGCGGCGGAGCAGGCAGGGAGCTGAGTCCGAAGCTCCAGGTCTAAGCAACCAGTCCAGTTCACGGGCCGGCCGGCTTCACCCTTGGGGAGTCGGGACTCAGAGGGGTTCGAAGAGGTATAAATCACCGGCATGTAAACAGTGGGACATGGCCCAAGACGCAAGTGCAAGGGCGGCAGTCTGCGCGCGGGCAGCCGCGCTGGCGGGCAGCATCCCGAGCCGCGGTCCCCGGAGAGCTCATGCCGCGCGGCCGGGCGCAGCGGGAGAACCGGTGAGACTGAGGGCGGCGGGCGGCGGGCGGCCCCGCCCCCGCCTCGCTGGCAACCGGGGGAGGCGCCCTAGCCGCGCACACACCCCCGCACCTGGGCGCCCCGAGGCCTGCGCAGGTGTGGCGGAGGGCACCCTACGGGCGGCCGGGAGCTCTGGGGACCTCTCCGAGAACGGCGTCAGGACACCGCGGGCCGGGAACGTCCAGCCGCGGGCCTCCTCCGGGCCGACCACAGACAGCGGGGGCGCTGCCTCCTCCTCAGTCCTGAGACCCGCGCCGCGGGCCCCGACGGAGTTGAGACGCCCTCCGGCCCCGCCAGTGGCGCCCGCCTCGCCCCCCGCCTCTGCCCAGCACCCCGCGAGCACTAGCACCACCGCCTGCGTCCTCGACGCGGCTGCCGGAGCCCGACTCTGCGCGGCGGATCGGAAAATGCCGAGGCCCCTCTTGGCAGCCCGCAGAGCCGCTGCCGAGCGCGGCAGGGGCGGGGCGCCGGCGGCGGAGCCCGCCCACGATTGGGCGGCCTGACGGAGGGGGTGCAGAGCGCAATTGGCGGATGACGTTGTGGGGCGGGACTTGCGGAGGCAGAGGCGCCTCGGGGCCCTTGGATAGGTGTGCCGCGCGGCCGGGCCCGCCTCCACCGGCAGGACTGAGCGAAAAGCAAGGGAGAGGGGCCCACGGAAGGCTGTGGGACGTCGCGGGGCGGGGAGCCGGGCTGGCTGGTCCGGGAGGAGACCGTGAGCAGAAGAAAAGAAGAAACAATGACTAGGAGAAACGGTTTGAAACTATGCTGGAATGGCCTTGCAGGGTCCCGCCAGACTTGAACTCGTTGAACATTAAATCAGGCCCGGAAGGTAGTGAGTCCCATTTGTCGGAAAACTAACGCCCAGAGATAAGATCCAACTAGGTCATTTATCGCCAAATCTCTAGTTCTCGTCGGCATTGGGGAGAGAAGTGTCTGAAAGGCTTCGCTGAGGAGGCGACTTGGAGCAGTTCAAAACGCAACCTTGTGCCCCAGCTTGTATCATCGTTCCAAGCTGTTATCTAAGACTTTTGTTGTCATTTAGTTTCTGGCCTAATTAAGTTTAGTCTCACTGACTAGATTAACTGCTCCACTTCAGGAGCCTCCTCCCTCTCAGGCCTCTCGGAATACTGCAGTTCATTCGTCCAGTCCCCAAATGTTTCGGGGCAGTCTGCTCTGAGCCCTGCTGGGACCTAGCAGGGACTCGGTGGGTTTGCCCTCTGCAACCACTCTAAGCTCCAGACCAGGTGGAGAAGCAGACAGGCATGCAGCCACGAATCTGTTGGATAAGAGCTGTAAAATGAGGTACAGGGACGAGAGGACCTCAAAGGAGGCATCTGGCATAGGGTAGGAGGAAAGGGACTCAAAGAGAGAGGGCTTCTGCAACAAGTTGACCCAAGCCACCTACAAGATGTATACCCGGAGTTAGGCAGGGACCAGGCAGAGGGAGCCACCAGAGGTAGAGAGCCCATGGCACCAACAGAAAAGTTTCAGGCACCTGGGACCGGCTGCATTGTGGTGATTTGAGGGCAAGAGATGGAGCTGGAAAGGCAGAATCTTGCAAAGTCTTGTACACCAGAGTTAAGAGGAAACACTGCCATATATTGGGCTGGAGAGTGACCCAGTCAGATTTGCTTTTTGTCATCTCTTGCTCTGGCTGCAGATAATATGGAAGGGAGGAGATGTGAAATGGATGGGTGAGGGAGCTGTTGTGGTGATCTAGGCAAGAGATTATGGCAGTGGGACCTCAGGATTGGGGGAGAAATGAGAGGATAGGCCTGTGTACTTGGGCTAGTGACTGAGGTCTCTGATTTCTTCTTGCTTCCCAGCCATAACATCTATGCTTCTCTACAGTTTATCCCATAATTTAGAAAACACAATTAGATTGGAGAAAAATGATAATAGCAGCTCCCTGTGCTACTCTGTGTTCCCTTTTATGGACAGGGAAATTGAGGCCTAGAGGATTTAAAACATTTGACTGGGGTTTTGACCCTGAAGCACAGGCTCAAAGAGTGCTAAGCTGTGCTGCCCACACTGTGGGGTGTGTTCTCATTAATCTCAGCTAGGCATGCTCCATAAGGGAAAAGCCTGTGGCTACCTGATCCCAGGAGGGGATTTCAGAGGAGGGAGCTGGCCAAGAACAACCCAAGGCCTGACTGGCTTTTCAACTGTGGCCAAGAGTAACCTCGGGCCACTCCAACAGGAAGCAGGGTGGGCCTGACTGCCAGCCAGGCTTAGCTCAGGCGTGTTGGGTCCTCTGTGCCCTGTGGGCTGGGAACCCAGAAAGTTTCCCTTCTCTTTCCCAGATGATGCCCAGGGAAGAGAGCGAGCAAAGTGCCAGGACAAGGTGCTAGATTGGGGTGAGATGAGTCCACGCTAGAATCCTCTGCTGTGTATTGCCAATGTGCCCTTGGTCCAGCATTTCCAAATGAGGAGGGGGTTTGGTAAGATATGACTAAGACCACTTGCCTTGGAACCAACAGAGCTAAATTCAAAATCTGGCTGACTCACCATTACCACCTGTGCCACACAAACATTTGGCTGTAGTTTTACATGCATGCAAAGGAATCTTGAACTCCTATACTTTCTCATTTCTGAGCCACACAGTTTCTTCACCTGTAAGATGGGAATAAGAATACCCAACCTTGGCTGGGTATGGTGGCTCACACCTATAATCCCAGCACTTTGGGATGCCAAGGCAGGAGGATTGTTTGAGGCAGGAGGGTTTGAGACCAGCATGAGCAACATAGCGAGACACTATCTACAAAAAAAAAAAAAAAAAAAAAAATTAGGGGCGGGAGCCGTGGCTTACAACTGTAATCCTAGCACTCTGGGAGGCCAAGGTGGGTGAATCACCTGAGCTCAGGAGTTTGAGACCTGCCTGAGCAAGAATGAGACCCACCTCTAAAAAATAGCTGGGTGTTGTGCCGGGTACCTGTAGTCCCAGCTACTTGGGAGGCTGAGGCAGAAGGATTGCATGAGCCCAAGAGTTTGAGGTTGCTGTTAGCGTTGATGCCATAGCAGTCTACCAAGGGTGAGACCCTGTCTCAAAAAAAAAAAAAAAAAAAAAAAAAAATCTAGGCATAGTGGCACACATCCAAAGTCCAGCTACTCAGGAAACTGAAACAGGAGGATCGCTTGAACCTAGGAATTTGAGGCTGATTGCTTTACTGCACCAGCCTGGAGGACAAATAAGACCCTATCTCAAAAAAAAATAATAATAATACCAACCAACCTTCCCAGAATGTTGGGAAGACTTCAAGAGCCTATGCCTATAAAAGGCTCAGGTCTGGCAGGACATGGGAGTCTGAGCAAGGGCCAAGCAGGGGTTCCAGGCCCCCCAAATCCCTAAGCATGACCTGTTCTCCAAACACCTTGACCAGAACTATAAGGAACCCAATATCAGACGAGATAATTTCTGACCTGAGGAAATGTGAGAGGAGATGATTAGGTTGGGAATCATGATTCAGATGGGGTGGTTAAGGAAGGGCTCTCTGGGGTGTCATCCTAGCCAAGATGTGAATACTAAGGGGGACCCAGGCACAGGAAGCTCAGGGGGAAGAGGCACAAGCAGCATGTTTGGGGAACACCATATGACTGGAATGAGTGAGGACCCAAGGCAGAAAGAGGCTCACATGGGCCCTTATGGACCTGGGAGGAGCTTAGTTTATTCTATGCCTATAGGGACACTACAGGATATGAGCAGAGGAGTGACAAGATCTAAAATACACTTTTGAGGCTAGGTATCTGTAGCTCAGGGACTAGGGTGCCAGCCACATACACCAGAGCTAGCAGGTTCGAATCCAGCCTGGGCCTGCCATACAATGACAACTACAATCAAAAAATAGCCAGGTGTTGTGGTGGGCGCCTGTGGTCCCAACTACTTGGGAGGCTGAGGCAAGAGAATCGCTTAAGCCCAAGAGTTTGAGGTTGCTGTGAGCTATGACGCCCTGGCACTCTACCAAGGGCAACAGCTTGAGACCATCTCAAAATAAATAAATAAATAAAATAAAATACATTTTTGAAAGCTCCTTCTGGCTGCTGGATGAAGAATGGATGGATTGTTGGAAGGCAAGGATAGAAGCAGGAAAACAGGTGAGGCGGTTATTACAGACACCCCAGCAGGAGCCTCTAGTGCAGTGGTTCTCAACCTTCCTAATGCCACAATGTATTTTCATTGTTACAAAGAGGTCTCAACCTACAGGTTGAGAACTGCTGCTCTAGTGGCTCTGACCAGGCCAGAGACAGAGCAAGGAGAAGAGAAAGGGAACCCATCTCAGAGGAAGTCCACAGCACTTGGTAAGCAATGGTAACAGCTACTCAGTGTCATCAGAGCTAAAGAACTCAGGGAGGATATAGAGCCTTTTGAATATTCCCTGTGTTTTGAATTTGATTGAATGCCATAAGATTTCTAAAGTTGGGAAGTAAGTGAGCATAAGCCCTGGATTAGTAGTAGAGAGGAATGAAGGGATTTAGTGTGACTGCAGTGTCCAGAATGCCGTCATATCTGAAGAACTGGGGGGCTTGGAGAACCCTTACTTCATCAGTACCCTTACCTCTTATGATGCTGTTTACCTGCCTCTTTCCCCCATTACAGCACAAGCTTCACAGGACAGACACCTCTGCATGGTGCATGGTATCCCCATGTCCAGTCCAGAGCTTGCCACACAATAGGTGTTTCATTAATGATTGTCAAAGGAATGCATGTGTAACTGTATAGATGAGCATGTATACATGTGGTGGTTGCATGTATGTGTGTATGTGTATATATGCATGGATGGATGCATGGTTGGATGGATGAATGACTGTGAATTCAACCATGTAACTCCCTACTTTAAAGCTTCTCAGGCTCGGCTCCTGTAGCATAGTGGTTATGGCACCAGCTACATATACCTGAGGGTGGCCGGTTCGAACCTGGCCCGAGCCAGCTAAACAACTGCAACCAAAAAATAGCCGGGTGTTGTGACATGCACCTGTAGTCCCAGCTACTTGGGAGGCTGAGGCAAGAGAACCGCTTAAGCCCAAGAGTTTAAGGTTGCTGTGAGCTATGATGCCATGGCATTCTTCCAAGGGTGACATAGTGAGATTCTGTCTAAAAACAAACAAACAAACAAAAAAAAACAAACGAACTTCTCAATAGTACCAATGTCGAATTGTCAAAATTCAGTGTGCACAATTAATTACCTAGGCCTGCCGTGGTGGCTCACACTTCAGCACTTGGAGAGACCAAGGTGCGAGGATCACTTGCACTCAGGAGTTTGAGCCCAGCCTCAGCAAGAGTCAGACTCCATCTCTAATTTTAAATAGAAAAATCATCCGGGCTTTGTGGTGGGTACCTCTAGTCCCAGCTACTCAGGAGGCTGAGACAGAGGAGTTGCTTGAACCCAGGAGTATGAGCTTGATATGATCTAGGCTGATGCTACGGTACTCTAGCCTGGGCAACAGAGTAAGACTCTGTCTCAAAAAAAAAAAAAAGAAAAGAAAAGAAAAGAAAAAGAAAGAAGGAAGGAAGGAAAGAAAGAAAGAAATTACCCAATAGCAATATTCACACATGCATGCAAAGTTACATATATAAAATGTTCCCTGCACCATTATAAGGTATTGGGAGCAGCCTAATGTCCAGCAGTAGGAAGAGGGAGACCACTTGGCAAGGCCAGTGTTTTGTTCCCTGCTCCTTCCCTGGCACCCAGAATAGCACCTGGTGTACAGTAGGGTTCAGTAGTGTTTGTCCAGTGAAGGGTGGTACCAGCAAGGGGTGTCTATGGCCCTGTTTGGAAGGAGGCTAGAGATGTGTGTGTGTCAAAGTGGAAGACAGCCAGACTCTCGTGCACAGCAAGTCACAGAACAATATGAAAAGGATGAGCTTATTTTTGTGAAGAAAGATAGATATGTTCATGTGTGCATAGAGAAGAATCTCGAAGGGTACATCCAAAACCCTACACCAGAAGCTTCCATCTCAGAATGGGGTTTGGAGGAAATTTTGACTTTATATTAAAGAATATTTTTGGGTATTGTTTCATTCTTATAATAGGATGGTTACATTTTGTAATTTAACAAGATATAATTATAAAGCTATTATAAACAAAAGCCCTTCTATGCTTCTATGTTACACTCTGGATAAAATCCAAGGTTTCTAGCCTGACACTCAGACCCCTGTGGAAGCAACTTCTCAGCCACTACTTGCCTGCCTCTTTCACGTCCCTGCTGCCCAAAGGTCCAGGTCTCACCCCCTTGCCCACGTAGTAACACCTAGTCAAGGTTCAGCTTCAGTTACAGCATCCCCTGTCCCCTACTCCCCCATCAGGTACAATGCCTGCTCCCTTCTCTGTGTCCCCATGTTGCCAAACGCTTCTGTGCAGAGAAAATGAGAGCTTAGCCTTTTGTTTTCTGTCTTCGCAGGCCTAGCACGATAGTACACATTTGGCATTCAAAGAAAAAGAAGGGAGGGCAGAAGAGGAGAACAGAAAAAAGGAAAGACAGAGAAAGGGGGAAAAAGCAGGGAAAGAAGGGAAACTGAGGCAGAGGCAAGGACAGTCACTTGCCCCAAATCACCCTGAGCACAGCTACCCAGCTGGCCTGCGCTCTCAGTCACCTGACACCCAGCACAGAGCCTGCTTCACCCAGTCATGCTGTGCCAAGCTGCCTTCCCAGCCCTGCTTGCCAAGGGCAGTCAGTGCTGAATCACACTGGTGACTGGCCTCCAATTATTTGCAGAACTGGAATGGCAGCGGAGCCATTGAAGCAGCTGACTGAGAGCGTATCAGTTTGTGCTGGACTCCTTGCTAATATCTATCTGAGCCAGTCACTCGAAAAGATAAAGGCTGCAAAGAACTCGCCCACAGCAATCTGTCCTACTTCAGCCTCCCATGAGCAAGTCTACAAGTTGATTAGCCAGCTCTGCCCTTCCCGACCCAAGCCTGACCGTCACTCACAGGGGCAGTCGTGGTTCAGAACACGAGATCTGCAGTCAGGCGGCCCTGTGTTCCAGCCCAGGGATCACTGAGTCAAAGCGTATTTACATATTTATTGGTGAGAGAGGCTGCCAAATTGCCTTCCAGAAAGACTGGACATATTTATAGTCCCACCAACAGTATAAGAAAGCAGCCCGTTCCCATACTTTCTCCATCTTTACCAATCTGACAAAAAAAAAAAAAAAAAAAAAGCCAACTATCCTACAGTTTTTGCATTTCTTTCACTGGTATCTTTTCATATTTTTTTTGCTATTTAAAGTTCTATAAATAGCCTCTCTGTATCTTTTGTTCACTTTATTTATTTATTAAAAATATTTTTTGAGACAGAGTCTCACTCTGTCACCCTAGCATTGAGTGCTATGGCATCATAGCTCACAGTAAACTCAAACTCTTGGGCTCAAGAGATTCTCTT
Source organism: Loris lydekkerianus (assembly GCA_963574355.1). Taxonomy (NCBI): domain Eukaryota; kingdom Metazoa; phylum Chordata; class Mammalia; order Primates; family Lorisidae; genus Loris; species Loris lydekkerianus. The sequence goes on from CAUYPK010010759.1 coordinate 23,219, forward strand.
GCCTCAGCCTCCCAAGTAGCTGGGACTACAGGTGCCCACTACCATGCCTGGCTAGTTTTCTTATTTTTAGTAGAGATGGGGTCTCACTCTCAGCTGATCTTGAACTCCTGAGCTCAAGCAATCCACATGCCTTAGCCTCCCAGAGTGCTAGGATTATAGGCATGAGCTACCGTCCCTGGCCTCTGTCCATTTTTGAATTGGGATAGTCATCTTTTTTGTTATTTATTTGTAATGGCTTATTACATATTGTAGATATTGACCTCTGTTACATAGAAGTATTGCTTCTACTTGTCTTTAGACAATTTATAGTGTATTTTTGTCTCACAGTCAATCACGCCCTAAGAGATAGGAGTCAATCTACTTTAATGGAGAGAACACTTCAACTTCCACCTCTACCACTGTCTCATTACATGACTTTGAACCTCTCAGTCCCTTCCCTTTCTTCCCCCATGTGTTAATTATGATCGTTGAATTAAATAGTCTCTGAGGACAGGGTGCAGTGGCTCATGCCTGTAATCCTAGCACTCTGGGAGTCTGATGCAGCCTGAGCAAGAGCAAGACCCTGACTCTACTAAAAATAGAAAAACTAGCTGGGCAATTATGATGGGTGCTATAGCCCCAGCTACTCGGGAAGCTGAGGCAAGAGGATTGCTCAAACCCTAGAGTTTGAGGTTGCTGTGAGCTATGACTCCAGGGCATTTTACCCAAGGCAACAGAGTGAGACTGTCTCAAAAAAAAACATAAAAAATTAAAAAAAAAGTCTTTGAGAATTGTCTGCCTCCTTTGTCTAGACCAGCCCTGTGGAACAGAACTTTCTTCAGTGATAGAAATGTTCCGTATCTGCAGTGTCCTGTATGGTAACCACTAGCCACACAGGGCTCTTGAGCACTTAAAATGTGCCTAGTGTGACTGAGTTTTAAATTTTATTTAATTTTAATTTAACATTTAAGTCACCACACATGGCTAATGATGGCCCTGTTGGATAGCACGGGGGTAGATCGTCCCTACTTCTGAGAGAGCTGAATTCCTTATAATTAGGCAGGGGCTGGAGAGGTCCTGCCAGGACTTGGGTCAGGACACTCTGTCTCTCTAAACCTCAAGGTGCCCATCTTTTCAGTGGGGCCCACAGTGGTCACTGCCTTCTGGGGTTGTTGGACAAATTTGATTTGAGAATGTGTGCCTCAACTCTACAAAATCAGGCTGGATTCCCGGGCTGAAACGTGACAGTGCGTTCATCCCCTCTGTGTTGTGTGCAGAGATCCCCCAGTGGCTTTGCCAGCACTTTCAGTTTTGAGGCTGGTTTTCCCTTCTTAAACCAGGACTTCGGCTCCCAACATGCCTTCAGCCCAGGACTCCAAATCGTTGACAGGTCAATGTCCAAAGCCCTCGGCCCTTGTTCCCGGCCCTATCCTGGCATTATTGTCCTTCAGGAAATCTTCAGGTCAGCCCCCAGCAACCTCCCCATCCTCCCATCCTTGCCCTGTGTCTGCCTCCTACTTTAGCCTTCCAAGGTCTGCCAAGCACATCATTTATTCACTTCATTAGTTCATTGTTCATCCACAGGGGGGTTAATCCCACCATCTGCTCTGGAACTGTATGCAGGGCCCACAGATGTGGCCTAATCAATGACAGTTGTCACCTGTCTGGGGGGCAAGAATTTAGAGAGCAGTGGGAACACAAAGGACCTGACCTTGTAAGGGTGGTCAGGGCAGACTTCCCACCCAAGGGGCATGGATAGGAGCCAGGCAGGAAAGAAGGGAGTTGGTATCAGGGACAGTCTGAGCTGGCCCATGGCAGGAGAGGACACAGGAGTCCAAGATGTTCCAGAGGCCTGGGCAAGGCTGGAAAGGTAAACAGGCTGAGTCCTACCAGAGGGCATCATAGGCCATGTTAATGATGTTGTGCTTTATCCTAATTAGGAGCCATGGAAGGCATTAGAAAGAGGATGAGGTGGGTATTCTAGGACAGCTCCCCACGTGGCCTTTGCCTCCCTATAGGATTCATTAATTTATCCTCTTACTTTTCCCTTCTCCACCTGCCACCTGAGTCTCAAAATACTTCAGGAGCACTCGGGCCTTTCTTCTGCCTAATGTGACCTGGGTTCAGATCCTAGCCCTACCACTCCTTGGCTCTGTTGCTTCAAGCAAGTCATTAACCTCTTTCACCTTCAGTGACCTCAGCTGTGAAATGAAGATAATGACACCTTCTTTGCACAGTTACATAAGCTATGAAAGAAAAGTATGTGGCACAGAGCCACTTAGAAAGTGGACACCAGTTGAATTCCAGAGGGTCACACCAAAGCCATGAAGAGGGGCTTCCCAAAAGGTGAGCAGAAGTCCCATTTCTGGGAAGTGTCTCTTGGGCCCCACTGACCCCGATGGGCATGGAGAAGAGGGTTACCTAAGGCCTTTCTTGGGCAGCCTGACCAAGCTCTGGGTACCACAAAGGGGACTCCTGAGCTTAGACTTGGTCTTTTGGACCTTCTCAAACTCCCCACCCAGCAGGCCAGGAGTCAGCAGGCTGGCGTGGAGCTTATGTAACCTGGCAGGAGCCCAACACCTCTCACCCAGTGATCAAGGCTGTGTTTACCCAAAAGAGGCGTTCCTGGGTCACCTCCCTGTCCTCTTAGGTACCTGCATGCACATAGCCCTTTAGCCTTTGCTGAGCGCTGCCTATTTTATAAATTCTTAGTCACAGTCTCTGGTGTTCCTGTCAACAACAGCTATTTTTTTATTTTGTTTTTTACTGTTATAGCACAATTGCTACTTGGGGGTACATGTGATATGATACATGCATACAATGTGTAATGATCAAATCAGGGTAATTGGGATATCCATCACCTCAAACATGTATCTTTTCTTTGTGGTGGAAACATTTATAGTTATTCCCTTCTAGCTATTTTGATATATACAACTTCTTTTTTTTTTTTTTTTGAGACAGAGTTTTACTTTGTCACCCTTGGTAGAGTGTCATGGTGTCAGCTCACAATAACTTTAAACTCTTAGGCTCAAGTGATCCTCCTGCCTGAGCCTCCTGAGTAGCTGGGACTACAGGCACCTGCCACAAAGCTTGGCTATTATGTGGAGACAGGGTCTCACTCTTACTCTGACTGGTCTCGAACTCCTCCTGAGCTCAAGGGAGCCACTCACCTCAGCCTCCCAGAGTGCTAGGATTACAGGCAAGGGCCAATGGTCCCAGTGACAAATTCTTATTAACAATAATCTGCTATTGTGCTATCAGATACTAGAATTCCTTCCTTCTCCCTCACTGTATTACTGTGCTCAGTAACCAAACTCTTTCCCCACCCCTCCCAATAGCTATTGTTTGTAAATGTGAAAATCATGAGAGGTGGCGTTTAGTGAGGAGATCTTGTGGGGGTGGGGGGGGCAATAGGGATTCAGGGGAGCAGCGGGGACTGGAGATGCCACGTGAGCTCAGGGCCTAGAGCCAGTTTTGCTTGGCATCTCTGAACCTCAGTGTTTATAGCTGTTAAATAGGGTTAGTAGCCATACAAGCCTCAGGGAATTCTTCTGAAGACTCAATGAGGTGGCAATGTACCTAAAGGGCTTTCTGAATTACCTGGCAATGGGGAAGGGCTCATCCACAGCTGGCTGATAACATCACACTGTTTTGTAATCTGCCTTTTCTAGTCATGAGGAATGTTGAGCCACAGTAAGAAATTGAATACTGTCCAGGGGTTCCCATACATCCCTGACTCCTAAGGGCCCATGATTACAGGGATGGGAGCTGGGAACCCTGGATTTTAATTTCCTGTTTTAATGTCCCACCCTTCCAGACTTCAGTCCCCACTTGTGAAGCCATGGAGGCATGGGACAAGTGTTAATGCCTGCTCAGGACCCTGCTCTCAGATTCCTCATTTCAAACCTAAAGACCCAAGAGGCTATTGCCTCACCCTTTCCTTCCTTCCTTCGTTCAACAAATATGGCCTAGGATTCAAATTCCAGCTCTTCTTGGCTGTGTGACCTTGGACTAGTTGCTTAACTGTTCTATACTTCTGATCTCTAAAATGGGAAGAATTGGTGAGGTATGGTCGCTCTGACCTGTAATCCTGGCACTTTGGGAAGCCAAGGTAGGAGGATTGCCCCGTGTCCAGGAGTTCAAGACCAGCCTGGACAACATAGTGAGACCCCGTCTTTACAAAAAATAATAAAATTAGTTGGTTGTGGTGGTGTTTGCCTATAGTCTCAGCTACCCAGGAGAGTGAAGAGGAGGAAGATCGCTTGAGCCCAGGAGTTTGAGACTGCAGTGAGAAATGATTATGCCACTGTACTCCAGCTTGCATGAGACTTGTCTCAAAATAAAGAAAATGGGGATAATCATACTACCTATTTCACAGGGTGGCTATGAGTAGTGAATGAGTGGATATTTGTGAAGAGCTTAGACTAGTACTTTTCCCACTGAAACAAAAACTGAATATCCACTCTGTGCCAGGAACTGTTGTAGACACTGGAGATATAGAAGAAGTAATAATGGTTCCTGGGGAGGTGGGGAGGGTGGAGGGTGGGACAGAGAAGAAGAAACCAATACTTTAGTGATTGATGCAGCCCTAAGGCAGAGTGGTGTTACCCTTCTTCCTGCTCAGGGATCAGCTTAAAGATCTGTGTTCCCAATTCTCTAAACAACTACAACTAGCTTCTGTGTACTAACCTTGCCCTGGGAGCCAGTCCTGGGCACACTGTGCTCCTAAGGTCATCCCACTTCACAGATAAGAGAGTAAGGTACAGTGAGGTTATGTCTGCCACCAACCCAGGGCCTGGCACAAGACAGGGCCCGGTGGGTGTGTGTTGAATGAAAGAGCAAACAAATGAACAACTGAACCCATTGGCACTAACCCTTCCTCAAGGTGAGCGTTAAACCAGGAGGGCAGGGAGCTTTATGCACGTGCTCAAGGCTGCACCCCTAGTCTATGCTATTGCCATTGTCCCCTCCTTTTCATCTTCCTCTTCATCATTACAGTTAATGCTTTACTGAATTCTTAATATGCACCCCAGGCATTGATCTAAGGCTTTTTGCATGTGAATTTTTTTAATCCTCACAACAATCTCCCAAGACATGTCCCATTCCACCCGTGAGGAAACAGACACAGAGAGGCAACATCATGCCTAGGGGCGCATGGGTAGTAAATGGTGGAACTGATTTCAAATCCAGACAATTTGGATTCTGAGCCTGAACTCGTACACACCATATTATCAAGACATTCTTCGTTTTTTTTTTTTGTTTTTTTTTTTTGTAGAGACAGAGTCTCACTTTATCACTCTTGGTAGAGTGCTGTGGCGTCACAGCTCACAGCAACCTCCAGCTCTTGGGCTTAGGCGATTCTCTTATCTCAGCCTCCCCAGTAGCTGGGACTACAGGCGCCCGCCACAACAACCAGCTATTTTTGTTGTTGTTGTTGTTGTTGTTGTTGTTGCAGTTTGGCTGAGGCTGGGTTTGAACCTGCCACCCTTGGTATATGGGGCCAGTGCCCTACTCACTGAGCCACAGGCGCCGCCCTCATTCTTCCATTTTATTTTATTTTATTTTTTGAGACAAGAGTCTCACTATGTCACCCTTGGCAGAGTGCCATGGCATCACAGCCCGCAGCAACATCAAACTCTTGGACTTAAGTGATTCTTTTGCCTCAGCCTCCCAAGTAGCTGGGACTACAGGAGCCCGCCACAACACCTGGGTATTTTTTTCTGTTGTTGCAGTTGTCATTGTTATAATTTAGGTGGCCCAGGCCGGGCTCAAACCTGCCAGCCTGGGTGTATGTGGCCAGCATCCTACCAACTGAACTACGGGCACTGCCTAAACAACACACCCTTAAACAACCAAATCAGGACAGTGCCTGTGGCTCAGTGAGTAGGGCGCCAGCCTCATATACCAAGGGTAGTGGGTTCAAACCCGGCCCTGGCCAAACTGCAACAAAAAAATAGCCGGGCGTTGTGGCGGCCGCCTGTAATCCCAGCTACTCGGGAGGCTGAGGCAAAAGAATCACTTAAGCCCAAGAGCTGTAGGTTGCTATGAGCTGTGACAACACGGCACTCTACCAAGGGTGACAAAGTGAGACTCTGTCTCAAAAACAAAACAAACAAACAAAAAAAAAAACCCCTAACCAATTCAAAGAAGAAATCACAAAGGAAATTGGAAAATATCTTAAAACAAACAAAAATGAAAATACAGCATATCAAAATGTATGGGCTGTGGATAAAACAGTATTAAGAGGGAATTTTATGACAGTAAATCCTTACATTAAAAAGAACAAAGGGGGCAGCGCCTGTGACTCAGTGGGTGGGACCCTGGCCCCATAACCAAGGGTGGCGGGTTCAAACCCAGCCCCGGCCAAACTGCAACAAAAAAATAGCCAGGCATTGTGGTGGGTGCCTGTGGTCCCAGCTACTCAGGAGGCTGAGGCAGGAGAATTGCCTAAGCCCAAGGATTTGGAGGTTGCTGTGAGCTGTGATGCTACAGCACTCTACCGAGGGTTAATAAGTGAGACTCTGTCTCAAAAAAAAAAAAAAAGAAAGAAAAAGAACAAAGGGCCAGGCACAGTGTCTCATGTCTATAATCCTAGCACTCTGGGAGGCCAAGGCAGGTGGATCGCCTGAGCTCAGGAGTTCCCAACCAGCCTGAGCAAAATGAGACCCTGTCTCTACTAAAAATAGGAAAACTAGCTGGGCATTTGTGGCAGGCGCCTATAGTCCCAGCTACTCAGAAGGCTGAGGCAAGAGGATTGTTTGAGCCCAAGAGTTTGAGGTTGCTGTAAGCTATGATGCCATAGCACTCAATGCCAGGGCGACAGAGTGAGACTCTGTCTCAAAAAAAAAAGAAAGAAAGAAAGAAAGAAGAAGAAAGTCCAGCTGCAAAGGCTCATGCATGTAATCCTAGTACTCTGGGAGGCCAAGGTGAAAGTATCCCTTTAACCTAGGAGTTCAAGACCAGCTTGAGCAAAATGAGACCCCATCTCTACTAAAAACAGAAAAATTAACAGAATGTGGTAGTGGGGCGCCTGTAGTCCCAGCTACTTGAGAGGCTGAGGCAAGAGAATCTCTTGAACCCAGGACTCTGAGATTGTTGTGGGCTTATAATGACACCACAGCACTCTAGCCTAGGCGACAGAATAAGACTATCTCAAAACAACCCCAAAAGGTAGCACATGTTCATCATTGTAAAATTCAAACATTGCATTATTTTGTACTACAGAAACGGAAAGTTTAAAAAGTGAAAGTTCCCTAGATATCTCCCTAGAGATAACCTCTGTTAACAGTGTGGTGTACTCTTTCACATTATTTTTTGAAAGCTTATGATAAAATTGTTCCCTAATTTTTTTTATTGTAGTAGAACATACTGTACATTACATAAAAGTATATCTCAATTTTTTTTTTTTTTTTTTTTTGAGGCACTCTGTTGCTCCTGGCTAGAGTGCTGTGGTGTCAGCCTAACTCATAGCAACCTCAAACTCCTGGCTGGGCCCAAGCCATCCTCCCACCTCCGCCTCCCAGAGCACTAGGATTATACCGTGGGCTGCCACACCCAGGCCTCTTAATCCTTCTTAAGTCTATAGGTCAGTGGTGTTAAATCCATTCATATGTTGTGCAACCATCACCACCACCCAACTCTAAAACCTTTTTCATTATGTAAAACTAAAACTCTGTTAATCATTAAATTTATTAAACACTAACTCCCCATTTCCTCTTTCCCCCAGTCCCTGGCAGCCACCATTCTGCTTTCTGGTCTCTATGATCTTGTCATCTTTAAGTGCCTCGAGAAGGGGGTTCATGTAGTGTTTGTCTTTTTGTAACTGGCTTATTTTACTTAGCATGTCTTCAGTGTTCATCCATGCTGTAGTGTGTGTCAGAATTTCTTCCTCTTTAAGGCTGGATACTATTCCATTGTTTGTTTAGACCACACTGATGGGCACTTGGGTGGCTTTCATGGTTTGGTTATTGTGAATAGTGTTGCTATGAACATGAGTATTCAAATGTTTATTTAAGATCCTGATTTTAGTTTTCTTTTTTCTTTCTTTCTTCTGTCTTTCTTTCCTTATTTCTTCTCTCCTCTCCTTTCCTTCTTTTCTTCTTTCTTTCTTTCAACAAAGTCTCACCCAGTTCCCTGGATAGAATGCTCGTGTCATCACAGCTCACAACAACCTCAAACTCCTAGACCCAAGCCATCATCTTGCCTCAGCCTCCTGAGTAGCTGGGACTATAGGCACCCACCACAACACCCAGTTAGTTTTTAGACACAGGGTCTCACTTTGCTCAGGCTGGTCTCAAACTCCTGAGCTCAAGCAATTCACCTGCCTCAGCCTCCCAGAGTGCTAGAATTACAGGCATGAGCCACTGCGCCCCACCATCTTTCCAATTTTTTAAGGAACTGCCATGCTGTTTCCACTGTGGCTGCACCATGTTACATTCCTACCAACAGTATATAAGGGCTCCAATTTCTCCATCTCCTTTCCATCATTTGTTATTCTAGGTTTTTTAAAATAGTAACCATTCTAATGAGTATCAGGTGATATTTCATTATAGTTTTTGTTTTGCATTTCCCTAATGATTAATGATGTTGAGCATCTTTGATGAACTGTCTTTTCGAGTCCTTTCCCCATTTTTTAATCAGGTAGTTTGTTTTTTGTTGTTGAGTTTCAGGACTTCCCTATATATCCTGGATATTAATCCCTTTTCAGATACATGATTTGAAAATATTTTCTACCTGTCTATGGGCCACCTTTTTACATTATTGATATTATCTTTGGATGCACAAATTTTTCATGAAATCCAATTTGGCTAATTTTTCTTTTGTTGTCTGTGCCTTTGTTGTCATAGCCAAGAAATTATTACCAAATCCAAGGTTAGGAAACTTTTGCCTTATAGTTTTTGGTCTTATATTTAGGTCTTTAATCCATTTTGAGCTCATTTTTGTGTAGTATATGGTATTAGGCAAGGTTCCAACTTCATTCTTTTGTTATGTACCATTTGCATATTTTTGCAGCACCATTTGTTGAAAAAATTGTCATTTCTCCATTGAATTATCTTGGCACCATTGTCAAAAGTCATTTGGCCTGGCTTGGCACCTGTGGCTCAAGCGGCTAAGGTGCCAGCCACATACACCTGAGCTGGCGGGTTCAAAACCAGCCCGACCCGCCAAACAACAATGAAGGTGGCAACCAAAAAATAGCTGGGTGTTGTGGCAGGCACCTATAGTCCCAGCTACTTGAGAGGCAGAGGCAGGAGACTCGCTTAAGCCCAGGAGTTAGAGGTTGCTGTGAGCTGTGATGCCACAGCACTCTACCCAGGGCGACAGCTTGAGTCTCTGTCTCAAAAAAAAAAAAAAAAAAGCCCGAGAATATTAGGAGATAAATGTCATAGCATGTGACATTGTGGTCTGGGTATCCCGT
>CAUYPK010010760.1:0-37707 GCA_963574355.1 Loris lydekkerianus
AAACCTACTAAATGCAGAATACAAATGTCTACACACAATAACTAAGAAAATGCCATGAAGGCTACGTTGAACAGTTTGATGGGAATATTTCAGATTGTATATGAAACCAGCACATTGTACCCCTTGATTGCACTAATGTACACAGCTATGATTTAACAATTTAAAAAAAAAAGAAATAATTGAAAGAAAAAATTTTATCAACAAAGGTGTCTTTGCTGACCTTGCTAAATATCTTCATAAGTTACGTAGATTCAAGTGATAGATTCAGAGAACCTTGCATTATTTTCCGAACATATAATGCTATGACTTTCATGTGTAAGTTGAAAGATTAGATTTGCTATGTTTGAAAGGAGAGAAGTAACTTTGATAGAACATTTACCCTGTGTGGAGAAAAACATTTTCAAATTAGATAAAACTGCTCTTTTTTTTTTTTTTTTTTTTTTTTTTTTTTGAGACAGTGTCTCACTCTGGCTAGAGCGTGGTGGTGTCACAGCTCACAGCAACCTCAAACTCTTGGCTTAAGCTAACCTCTTGCCTCAGCCTCCCCAGTAGCTGGGACTACAGGGCCTACCCCCACCAAGGCAGAGCTATTTTTTTGGTAGAGATAGGATCTCATTGCTCAGGCTGGTCTCAAACTCCTGAGTTCAGGTGATCCTCTAGCCTTGGCCTCCCAGAGTGCTGGGATTACAGAAATGAGCCACCTGTGCTCAGCCTGCGTATTTGCTCATTAGAAACAAAACAAAACAAACAAACAAACAAAAAACCAGCTACCTTTTATTTTTTAAAACCAAGAAGGGGATTAATTTACCAGTGTTCTGGAAGCTCTGCCTCCTTCCATCTCAGGCAGTCCTTGGTAGCTACACTCGTGAGAACTTAGCCGACTGATACCAGCAAGAAGGAGAATCCTGCTCCCACCGTCACTGCCTCAATCCCACCTAAACCAAGGCTTCTTTTCCAAAGACTAAAGTCAGGTGGAGAGCTCCTTAATTTTTTTGTTCAGTGAATGGGACCAGGCCAGATGGCTTTTCTTATAAGACCTTTCCTAACTTGAGGTTCACTTAGCACTTTAAGAAACTAAGAATACAAACCCAAGTCTTTCCAAGTGCTTACAGGTTAATGGATGTTTCCGGAACTTACTGATAAACACTATTCAAGGAGAAACCACATGTAGACACGGGTGGTGTGGCCTCTGACATCAAGACGCAAGAAGTGGGTGTGTGGTTGATGAGGGGCAGACACTGGGCAGTGTGGGGAGGAGAAGGAATTCCCTTCACACAAAGGGAATTCCCATAGTTTTTTTTTTTTTGTTTGTTTTTTTGAGACAGGGTCTCACTTTGTCACCCTCAGTAGAGTGCCGTGGCGTCACAGCTCACAGCAACCTCCAACTCCTGAGCGTAGGCAATTCTCTTGCCTCAGCCTCCCAAGTAGCTGGGACTACAGGTGCCCACCACAATGCCCGGTTATTTTTGTTGTTGTTGTTGTTGTTGCAGTTTTGGCCGGGGCCAGGTTTGAACCCGCCACCCTTGGTATGTGGGGCCAGCACCCTACTCACTGAGCCACAGGTGCCACCCAATCTTTTGCTAAGGTATTCATTCATATAAAATTTTATTGAGTCCCATGTGTCAGTCACTGTGATTCAGAGGGGATACACATTCTGAGGACGTGTTAGTATGTGCAAGTGTCACCGTGTAACTCAAATGCTTTAAGCACACAGGAGAATTGTATTGGCTTCTACGCCCAGATAATCCAGAAGTGCTTGCTTTTCCCCTGCTCGGCCTAGGTGCTGAATGACGTTATTTCCATATTGTAACTGTGCTTCCCTCTCCAGGGTTAGCTTAAATCCATGGACGCACTGTTTCCATGAAGATGTCTCAGATGGCTATTGGTGGTCTCCGTCATTACGCTCTTCAGAAGGAAAACAGGGACCTTCTCTTTTCCCCTGATCCTTATTGGTAGCATGGAAGATGCTTAGACCACCTGTTATGGTCAGCTTCTGTGATTGGCCAGGCTTGGGTCACGTGCCCAGTCTTCTGCGAGTGAGTAGACAGTGAGTCATAGGTTGGGTCAAACCATGTGGGATGAAGGACTAGCCCCTCCTCAGTGGAAAGAATGGTCCTGGCAGACTTGCCTAACAGATACCTGCAGTAGAAGACTTGGTCCCTTCCTCAAGAAACTCTCAGTATAGTGAGGGAGATGAACATTTAAGCTTTTTTTTTTTTTTTTTTTAGATTAACATCAGGTTACAAACAATGGGGTTACAATGTTTGCATGTGTTTGGTGCAGTCCCCAGGAGGGGTGGCACCTACCCTTACCTTGTGCCCATTAGGTGGGAGCTGCCGAGCCCTCCCTCCTCCTCCCCTCCCCTCCCCCTCCGTCCTCTCCTCTCCCAACTTGAATTGAGTTTTTCTCTTATGTGGGTTTGTATTAGTTCACTGCCTGTCTTCATATTAGAATTCAGGACATTGGATACTTGCTTTTCCATTCTCGATACTTTACTAAGAATATGTTTCAGCTCCATCCAGATTAATATAAAAGATGTAAAGTCCCCATCTTTGAACATTTAAACAATTTTAACAGTTGAGTAGATGATTACCGTGTGTACAGGGTATGGAGCGCTCTGTGAACACGGTGGAGACCTCTTGTTCAGACTGAGGGATGATGCTGACTTGCTGGATAGTTCACCCCTCAGTTGAGACTTGATGGACAAGTAGATACGGTGACCAAGTGAACTGAGAAGTGCAGAGAGTAATTTTTGGCAGTAGAAACAACACATCCCAAAGCAGGGAGTAGCCAGCAGGGAGGGCTGTCTGGGGAACTCCAGAGAGTGTGGAAAGCCTGGGATGGAGCGTGTTCCTGGGAAATATCCTGAGACGTACCCAGGGCTGAGCCATGAAGGGTCCCCAAGACTCCTCGGGGCTCTAAACTATTCAGAGTGGGGGTTACTTGATCAGCTTGTGTTGACACAGCGGGGAGGCGCAGAGAGGTAATCCATGTGAGGGAAGAGGAAGGTGTCGATTGAAGAAGTGCCCTGAGGAGACACTGCTGACCGGACTGATGGCTGATAGGAGGTTGTTGGTGACACAGCGGGAGTTTGATGTCGTTCCTGTATTTCAGTCTGTGTCGCTATAATTCACCACCATAGAGAAGCAGGAGAAGTTTTGGGCAGAAAATCACAAATTTGGGTTTGAATGATCATCTTTCTGATGTAAATCTGATGTGTTCCCAGAGGCTGCACAGTCTCACCAGAGACATTGCAGAGGACAGTCCTGTCTGCAGTAGAGACAGGGACAAAATGACTTTTTATGATCCTTTAAGCCCCAATAAAAGGTACACCTGTAATTACCTTTAGCCACATTAACCTTCCTGCCCTCTGAAGCTCCTGTGATTTTTGTTATGTCTGGCGCAGCCTGCCCCAGGCTCTGTGGGCCTTGTACAGAAAGGAGGCCATTCTGATACGCAGGCTCAGTGGACTTAGTCTCATAAGTTAGAGGTAGCAGCCCAGCGATGTAAAAAGCAGAGTGATACCTATTTCCTCCACAAACAAGGTAAGGGCAAGGATGAAAACCAAGGCTAGATTTAGTTTTGGTTTTTTTGGTAGGCAATTACTATATTCATAATTTTCCTTCATAATAATCACCTTAGACATTTTAAGTCCTGTAAGGTAAAGGCTGAACTCCCTTGTCTGACCTGCAAAGCCATGAACAACCTGGTTTGATCCTTCCTTCCAGCTCCCTTTTCTGCTCCTCCCTAATGCAGACACTCACCTGTGATGAAGGCCGTCTGACCTTCAAATGGAAGATGGTGACCAGTGCCCAGCACCAATCAACACTTAATAGACAGTTGTATTTTTGAAAGAAAAAAATAAAGACATCAAGTGTTTCTCCTTTCTTCTTTTTAAAGGTTAGAGGTGTTGTTTTTTTTTTTTTCCTGGTTAAATAATATTTTCTTCTTCTTCCTCTTTTTTTTTTTTTTTTTTGCAGTTTTTGGCTGGGGCCAGGTTTGAACCCACCACCACCTCTGGTATATGAGGCTGGTGCTTTACTCCTTGAGGCACAAGCGCCACCCTAAGTAATATTTCATGGTTAAAATTAAAACACAGAAATATAAAGAATAAGATAAAAATTATTGGCAATTTCATCACCTAGGGTTAACTTTGATACCCTGTAGGTTAATTTGTTTCTGAATTTTATGTATGTAGAAGATTATATGTGTAAGCACACACACACACACACACACACACACACAAATCTCATTATATAAAAGGTTGAAGTTTACATTCTGCTTTACGTTTATCTTCAATTTTTCCCTATATCATTGAGTATACTCACAGATAATATGCCTTTTAATTATCTATATATTTATTTAATAACATTCTCTTATAATGAGATATTTGGAATGTCTCTAGTTTTTGTAAATTATAAATATACTATAATAAAAACCCTGTAGGCAAATACTGCAGGCATTTCTGATTTTTTTTAAGATGCATTTTTAAAAGCAAAATTTGGGATCAAAATCTATGAACATTTAAAGCAATCCTTGAGAAGAGGAGGTGAGAATGACCCCCCCCCCACCAACCAAAGCCCACGTGCTCTGCCCTCTCCCCCATCCAGTGCCTACGTCCATGGTGGTTGCCACCATACCCAAGAGAAAGGCTGAAGGGGACGCTAACAGAGGACACAGAATCCAGGCCAAGGGCGGCCACAGAGAGGAGCCACAAGGCTGTCTGCTAAACCAGCTGCTCCAAAGCAGAGCCCACGCCCAGAACGCCCCCTGCAAAGAAGGGAGAGAAGGTTTCCTGGGGGGAAGGGAAATGCCAACGCTGGCAAGGAGGGAGTAACCCTGCAGATGACGGAGGTGGCGGCACAGACGGGGCACAGAGGCTGACGGGGCTGGACATGCCCAGTGGGGCGCATGCATGGGTGATAACGGTGCACTTCTGGCCACGGTGCAGTTTAAAATACTAATTTTTTTTTTACTGCATTTCTTTTTTTACTACAAATCAGTATGAGGGAACAGATGTTTAGGTTATATTGTTTTCAGTTCTAAGGTAAAGTTCAAGCTGTAGTTGAGCCCTTCACCCAGGAGGGCGTGCTGAACACCCTTACATTGTGCAGGTTCAGTGAGACCCTGCCAATCACCCTCCTTCTTCCAGGTTCCCTCTCCTCTCCCTCACCCTTGCTAGACTATATTTGTATTTTTTCTTTTTCTTTTTGAGAGAGAGTCTCACTTTGTTGCCCTGGGTAAAGTGACGTGGCATCATCATAGCTCACAACAGCCTGAAACTCCCAGGCTCAAGCGATTCTCTTGCTTCAGCCTCCCAAGTAGCAGGGACTACAGGTGTCCCCCACAATGCCCGGCTATTTTTTTGTTGTTGCAGTTATCATTGTTGTTTAGCTGGCCAGGGCTGGATTCGAACCTGCCTGCCTCGGTGTATGTGGCCAGTGCCCTATCCACTGAACTACGGGTGCCGAGCTGACTTCATTGAGTTTTACCCTGGCTCTTTGATTTTGGTAGACCATTGAGAAAGAAAGTTTGTACTGTTAACGATTGTCTGCCCATATACTGCCTGAAATACCATGATTGTGTATGAAAAGTATCTTTAATAAAACTAGATATAATTTGGCTTGGGAAAAAAAAAGCAAGTCTTGATTCATATAACCAAATTGTTTTCCCAAATAATTTTATTAATTTATATTTTTATTAGGTTGTATGAGAATGATTATTTTTCTGCATATTTGGGCATATATCAGGTTAAAAGCTGTGCTGGTGGCGTTTTGCTTTGTAACTTCCTTAAACACCTAAATAAATTGGAAAATAATTTGTATTTTCATGATATGCTATAGACTGTGTCTCTCCTCTTACTCCAGTGCAGTTTTCAGTCCTTTAAATTTTCAAACTTTTCTTCATCTATAGATAGGTTCTATACTCTTCTTGTTCAGCTTATTCCTAGGTATTACAATTTCTATTGATATCGAGAATGGGAACGTATCCTATTGTATTTTCTAATTACCGTATATACTCGAGTATAAGCCGAGTTTTTTCGGCACAAATTTTGGGCTGAAAAACCCGAACTTGGCACAAATTTTGTGCTGAAAAAACTCGGCTTATACTCGAGTATATAGGTAGCTACATATACTATATAAGGAAAGCTATTGACTTTTAAACATTTTTTTAAGATCACATGCTGTAAAGGAAAGACAAAAAGAAAGAGATGTTTTGACTATCTTCCAAACACTCCTTGCAATTTATTCTCCTCTAAATTTTGTTCACGTGGTCTGGATGCCCCAGAAAGCCCTTCTAATGCTTGTCTACCTGGGAAGGTCATAACAACAAGGAAGAAAGTGTTGAGTCTGCTCGAACCCTCTGCGTGGAGAAAGCAGGTCCTGAACCACCATGAGCACACACCAGACGTGCTCAGGAGCATTGCCAAAGCTATGTTCTCTGCCATCTCTGCAGATGCCTGCGTCAGCCAACAAAGAGAAAAAGGACCAGCTGCCGCTCCCTGTCAGGCACAAGCACCGAGATTGCAGTTCACCGCCTCACCTTCTACAGGCAACAACGCATGCCGTCCAGCCACCCCGTTTCTGTTGTGGTGCCTACCTACAGCCTGGTTTCATTTGGGCTCAAGCCCAAAGCAAAAGAGATTTGTTTCTTGCAGTTTTTGGAGGCTGGGAAGTTCAAGACTAATGTGCTGTGTCTTCATACGGCAGAAGGGCGCGGATCTCTCTGGGACCTCCTTCATAAGGGCACTAATCCCATTCATGAGGGCTCCACCCTCATGACCTAATCACTCCCAAAGGACCCCACCTCCTGACAAATGCCATCAACTTGGTGGTGAGAATTTCAATCTGTAGTTTTTTGGGGAAGGCAAACACTCAGACCACAGCAGGTACCTCTCGCCTTTCAGACCCCAAACTACTCTTCCACGTTCCCCTCTGAGATGCTGGGGCTGGGGTCTATAAACTATGTTTATAGAGACTCAGAGACTCTTGGCCAGTTGGCTTTCCATCATCCAGTGGGAAGAACTGGAGGAAGACTGAAAGATGGAAAGGAAAGGAAAGGACCCTTTCTGATTCTAGCACTGATGTCACTACGGTAAAAACGGCGCCTCTATTACTCAGCCCTAGCTTCATTCCACCTATCCCAAATCAGTGGTGCTCTTTGAGGAGGGCACCCTCCTATGATCTGGGGGTTATTTTTTTCATATTTATTTATTTACTTAGAGACACAGTCTCACTCTGTTGCCCTGGGTATAGTGTCATGATGTCATAGCTCACAGCAACCTCAAACTCCTGGGCTCAAGTGATCCTCCTGCCCCGGCCTCCCAGAGTGCTGGGATCACAGGCGTGGGTCACCACGCCCTGCTAACCTACAGTTTAGATATCTTCTCTTTTGTTATCCTAACCTTTGGCGAGCAGCTTTCTCTGCAGTTGTGAATGGTTAGGCTACTTTCCCTTTGGCCCTTTCATCATCGTCGAGGCCAGATTTCTGTATTAGTCCCCTCTGCAGCACCTGGCCTGGCTTCCATTCTCCGATGGACACTCTGGAAGCATCCACCCCTGTCAGGCCAGGGAAGAGTCTGAGGTTATTTTGTTTGAACACAGCCAGCTCAGACCTGGCTTCCTGGACACAGTGAAGCCCCTTCCTACTGCGAAGATGTTTCTGCCTGCTAGCTCATCAAGAAAATGAGGGTATCAGGCATGCGTCCCCTTCTCCACCAGCCAGTGTGAACGGAGGAGGAAATTACCCTCTTTCCTGCGGGATCTGCTAAGCGTTGCCATCCTATTCCATCTGCCTGGAGCTCTTCCCTTCTGTGTCCTCTATTCGCTCCTCCCCAGAGACAAGGCAATACATACTTGTCCCATACATGATTTGGTTGCAATTGGCATTTCTAAGGCAGCTTCAGACCTTGCCACGTTCATCTGCTCCTGGCCCTCACCTCCTGTGGCCCCACACTCTCCCGGTCCCCCCCACCCCCCGCCTCTCCTGCGTTACTTCTCAGTCAGCCTGGTGGCCTCCTCACTGAGGCCCCACATATCTCTTAGTCACTCCAGCCCCTGAGTACGCAGATGGATACTGGATGATGATAATAATGCAGATGGATACCGGATGATGATAATAGATTATTCAGGGAAGTTTTGCCTTCCCTCTGGCATGTGATATTGTTTCTGATTTGCTCTTTTCACCAGGGTGGGGCATTTTCAGAGATTTAGCCTCACCTATGATTGTACCTTCTATCATTCAAGTCCAGGAGCTATGGGAGCTGTGCCAACTGCCAAGCACATCAAACCCAGTTCTACAAACAGGGGCAGGGAGTGGACCACTGGGAGGGTCACAGAGCCAGTGAACTCAGTATGAACCCAGCCTGGACCAGGATTTTATCATTGCTCAGCCCCTCCAGGAGGAAGGGTATGACGATGGTCCCAGCTGCTGAGTGTTCAGGCTGACTTTGTCAGTGGTCCTTCTTGGTGTGTGGTCACTTACCTTCAGGGGAAGGGCCGGGGAAATGATTACCAGGTACACTTGCTGGGAGGTAGGGAGGGTCGAGGTTGCAGCATCCTTCCTTCTAGAGAGCTGGCCTCCAGTCCAGTCTGTAAGTCTGGGTCTGAAAACAGTCAAGTCTGAAAATTGGACAAGGCAATGTGACTTTTTTAGGATACTGTCCCTCAGCTCCTGGTCATTCACCTTAATTTCTTCGTGGGACACAGTGATGGGGGCGTTGGCCGCCCCTCTTGTCTTGCCTTGAGGAATGTTGTGTCATATTAGGTGTCTGACAGGTGTCTACAGGTCATGTCCTCTTGGCTACACCACAATCACACTTTCCCTGGGATGACAGTGACCTCTGACCGTGGAGCACCACCAGCCGGCCTCTGTTGCTTTGAGGTCCTATCATCCCATTGCTTCGTGTCTAGTCCTGAAATGGCCTTTTCTACAAATAGCCCTGAACTGGGGTCTGGAACATTTTGAAGAGAGAATCACTGAAGGGTTTTTAAGCAGGGGGTCGGAAGTCAAGCTTGTGTTTCAGAGAGGTTGCCCCGGCAGCTTTCTGCCATCCTCACTAGGATGCTCACTCTGGTAAACGGTGTATCTTCCTGACCTTCCCACCAGACGGGACCACTTGCTGAGTCTTCTGGTCTTACTAAACGTGTCCACCTCAGCATGCTGACTTCTCCGAGCTTTTTAATCACTTTCTCTGGCACAGCAGTTACAACATTTTAATTTTACTTGATGTGGTCCATTGCCTTTCCCATACTGTCAGGAGCTATCCTAAAAGAAAGTTCATGACATCTCCTGGGAGTCTTGCCAGGGGGTTAAATCATGTATTTTGTCAGATTTGCTCCCAAATCAATAAACTCATCCCATCCTACCTTTGTTCCAGCCCCCTCGATCGAGCATCCCCAGAGTTCAGCCCTGTACTCACTCCCAGCTTCTGCTAGTACCTGTTGGCTGTGTCTCACAGCACCTTTGGGGAACAGTCCATTTTCTCCCTTATCAGGCCTTGCACAGGGGAACCATCTAGCTGGGCCTGTAGAGCCCCATGGGATCATGCACTGAATAAGGGTTGCCCCAGGAAGGGGGATGACCTTGGCTAGGGCAGCTCTCTGCAGCTGACACAGAGCCTGAAGAGGCTAAGATCCAGGGACCGTCTGCTGACAGTGCTCCCGACACTGGGATGTGGTTAATGCCTCTCCACGTCCTCACAGTTCTCAGCTGCGCACCTGTCCTCTTGTTCCTCCCGCAACCTTTTTTCTTCCAGGTTCTTTATCACTGAGTTGGAAATACTTAACAAGGTGTCATTTTGTTTATCATCCCTCACCATCATCATATTGCCACATTTTAATAATTATACATCTTGTCTCTGACAAATCCCTTTGTCTCCATACCTTCTCCTGGAGCTCGGAGCCTCAGCACCTGTTCCCCGGAGCACTGCGGTAGCCTTCTAACTTGGCTCCTGCCCTTTACTTCCTACACTCAGTCCATCCCACTGAGGTGCGAGTGTGAGCTTTCTGAAACGCAAACCTGCCCTCATTGCTTGAAAACTCTCTTTCATTTCTTCATTCACTTAGTAGAGAATCACTCAGTTCAAACACTTTGTAGTCAGAAGCAGACTCTTCTTTCCCCACATCCATCAAGTCTCATGGGTGCCAGCTTCAAAATAGATTCTGACTTCTGTCCCCTTTCAGCTCGTTCACTTCTGTGACCCTTACACAGCCGTGCGTCTGGTCTTCCTGCTTTCCTTCTTGCCTCTTTGCTGTCATTTATTTACTGGGTATAATGTTTGTTTGTTTGTTTTTTTAATGTAAATCACGGCTTGACACCTGTAGCTCAGGTGTAGCTCAGGTGATAGCACCAGCCATATACACTGAGGCTGGTGGGTTTGACCCCAGCCTAGGCGTGCTAAACAACAATGACAACTGCAACAACAAGAAAAATAGCTGGGTGTTGTGGTGGGTGCCTGTAGTCCCAGCTACTTGTGAGGTTGAGGCAAGAGAATTGCTTAAGCCCAAGAGTTTGAAGTTCCTGTGAGCTGTGGCACCGCAGCACTCTAGTGAGGGTGACATAGTGAGCCTCTGTCTCAAAAAAAAAAAAAATTAAAAAAAAATTTTTTTAATGTAAATCACAGCATGTTCTGTAGAAATTTTGATGATGTAGAGGAAGAATATTCCAGACAGAGGGAACAGCAGGTGCAGAGGCTGTATGCTGGGAGTGAATTTGCAGGGTCTGAGTAGCAGGGGAGAGGTGGAAGGCTGTGTTACGGTGAGCAGGGGGGACTGCATTAGGGCTGGGGTCTGGGAGGCCTGGCACAGTTCCCTTAGCTCCCGACTTGCTATCCAGGTTTGACTCTCACAGAGTGTGAGCAAGGGAAGAGAAAGAGAGATAAAACCAGGAGTTACTGGATTATCATGGAACAATTATTTGAATGGTCCTATCATAGGCTGGCCCCATAAGTTCTGGGCCCAGATGTTTAAAACTATCCACTTTACCTCTTTCATGTTACATGGATGGAGCTGGAACATATTCTCCTTAGCAAAGTATCCCAGGAATGGAAGAAAAAGTATCCAATGTACTCAGCCCTACTATGAAGCTAAATTATAGCTTTCACATGAAGGCTAGAACCCAACTATACCACAAGACTATGGGGAAAGGACCAAGGAATGGGAAGGGAGGGGGGAGGTTGGGTGGAGAGAGGGTAATGGGTGGGGCCACATCTATGGTGAATCTTAGAATGGGTACAGGTGATTGCACTAATGTACACAGCTATGATTTAACAATAAAAAAAAAAAATAGATTCAAATAAAATGTTTTGGGATCTTTGAAAAGTAAGCAAGACAACCACTGAGAGTATTTCTTCCAAATAAATGGGATAGTATTTAAAATGAATAACGAATGACTGTGCATTTCAGCAAAAGGGAACATTCCGGGTAGAAGGAGCTCTTAGACAAAGGTTCAGAAGGAGGAACACACTCAGGGAATGGTGAATAGTCTCTGACCTGAGATTAGAGGACCTTCAGGGGAGGGTAAGGAAAACTAGGAAAGGAGTTTGAGATGGTGTTCTACATGTCTTAACTGCTCAGTTGAGGCATTTACACTTAATTGAATGCTTAGTAAGCCCCTATTAATGTAACTATTAATTCATCTATTTAGAGCTTGAGAATTTTAAGGATTTGATAAAAAACTACAGATGAATTTCTCCAAAGAAGTGCTCAGGTATACAAAATACCATGTCCCATCTCAGGAGATTCATACCAGGAGCTCCTCCACGCCCCTTCTTCTCTAGGAAACCTGATTTAAAGTTTTGAGAAGGAGCCTGAAATGAAGGGAATTATGATTTCACGTTATTTTCTTTCATTCCTTTATACATAATAAGAATGAAGAATTAGGGTGACATAACTTACAACTTCAAGTGGATTTTCTTAAAAATGAGTTGTATTATTAAAATTACCTACAGGGCTTATAAAACATCCATTTTAAAAAGTTATGGGTTAATATGAGCATACATACAATTAGGTTACATTATTTGGGTTGATAAGGTAAAATCCAAAGTCTGAGTTGTGGTTCAGTCCTGCACCCAGGAAGTGTGCCATATGTTGATAACAGCTGAATTTGCAATCCAAAAGATGTAGAAATTACCCAAGTGGCCATCAACCCACACAAGGATTAATAAACTGAGGTATGTGTATACCATGGAATACTATTTAGCCATGAAAAATGATGCAGACTTCAGATTTTCCTGATGGATTTGTAGAACATTCTCTTTAGTAAAGTGTCTCAAGAATGAAAAAGCAAGTATCTCATGCACTCAGTACTAACCTGAAAACACCCATATTTCTAATTCTCACTCCAGATACATGCAATATCTCCAGTGATGGGGCTAGCTGAGATATATTTCTAAATAGCACCTAGCTGATTGTAATGCAACTTAGCATAGAGAAATGCTGATCTAGCCTATGAAAAGGGCATTGTGATGGACAACTTTGCTTTTGATTTTCCAGTACCAGGAAAAGACATGAAGAACTCAAGAAAATAATTATAAAAGGTACTTTTTTCAACTCGACCAAGTCTCAAGACATTCCTACAATCAGCACCAATTTAGACCAGGCATGAAGAACATATTTAGCTACAGTGTGTGAGATAGGGCTGCATTGACCCTGGAGAAAGCCAGCTGCTTTACATTAGCCAGAACATTTAAGAACATTAATATCATATGCTCACAGTGTCAAAAGCTGATGGATCCCAGTGGACTGAGATAAACAGTAATCATCCTTAACCTTAAGATGATCACCAGCCACAACAGCCAGAGACACTTCTGTTCTGTGTCTTGATCTGAACAAGATCCACAGCTCACTCACTTATCAGTCAGTCTTTCCAGGAAGGATTTTTCAGCTACATATTTCAAACTGACAGCAATTGGCAAGGTTCTGGAATCAGTAGGGTCTGTTGCTTATTAGAATCTTAGGGGAGATTCTGTCATCTTTTCATTTTTGTAAAATAGTCACCATGACTATTCCAAAAAAACACTATTGATCCCTGGGAAAGACATTCCACACATTCACTTCTAGTTAGGAAGACAACAATTTAGGATTGAATATTAAACTACCAAAGCAATGTGTTACACATTCTGATTATTTTTTAACCAAAGAAGGTGTGAATAATATGGAGTTAGGTTTTAAATGACACTATTGTTTTTGTTTTCTTGAAATTCCAAGCCTGCTCACTGAATATTTAACTAACAAGCACATATCCCATTACTTGTACTCAACTATTTAGTTTATCCAAGTATAAATAGCCATAGTACCTGCATAAATAGTCGTTTTTCTTATCACTTAAGTATAGTAGTGTGTATACATTTATTGTTTCTGACTTCTCAACACCTCTTTTTCTGATTACCTGAACACCTTTTCTTTGGGAGAGCTCTTCCTTCTCTATGCTCATCATAAAGATGTTTTAAAAGCTGGCAAGCACAGGACTCCATCTCCTGTTCCACGCTAGACTGGTCACACTACCTCATCTCATCAATGGGCTATCTCATTGGCCTAAAGTGGACACAGAGTTTCTTCCCCCAAATTTTTTGACCTGGATCTGGAGCAGTTAGGCCAGATGTGATAGAGAGATAAAGAGTTCTCTCTTTGATGAAACTAATAAGGTCTGGCAGCCATGTGCCCAGACACACTGAAAAATCAGAAGCATACAAAAACAAAGACACTACAGGGAAGGAGAAGTCATTATTAAATAATTCCTTCAATTCTAAGAGCCACCAAAATTACATTACTATAATGCCTAATATGGTAGCCACTGGCTTTTGAGCCCTTAAAATGTGGCCAATTCAAATGTTGTATATATGTAAAAAAAAAAAAAAAAAAAAAAAAACAACCTGGAATTCAAAGACATGAACAAAAAGAACGTAAGATATTTCATTAATGATTTTTATAATAATAAAAATTGAATATAGATTGAAACAATATCTCAATATACTAATTTAAGTAAACTATATTTTCAAATTAATTTGACCATTTTCTTTGTTCTAATGTGGCTTCTGGATATTTTTATCTTACATATGAATCTCAATCTATTTCTATTACTACTGCTCTCTAGTAAATCTGTATTTTTTTTGTTTGTTTATATTTTTAGCTATTTTGGGTGGAGTTTGTGCCATTGACAACCAAGAGGACCTAATTGATGGCAGAATTGGGAATGTGACTGGGGACAAATCCAAAATGTGGAACTGACTATGTCCAGGTGCAGAGGGGGCAGGGAGGTTTTCTCTGTCCTGAGTTAGCAAACTCAGTGGCAAAGCAGTTAGTTAATCATTGCAGGCTGTTTATTATCAATCAGATCAAGTGCCTATTCACCCTAGGCTTAGAGGTTTATAGGATTTGGTAGAAAGAAAACAGGAGTTTGGAAGTGGCTACTTCTTGCCAATAATAAGTACACCTTCAATAATGTGTTGAAAGATAAAAAAAAAAAAAAAAAAGTGGTCCAAGTAGAATCATTTGAAAGTGGAGCAGAAGCGTGACAGGGCCTATCACCCTGCCCCCTACCCAGGCCTCCATGCAGAGACAGAGGCCAAAGCAAGTCCTCTCAAGATGAGGCTTATATAAGATGGCCAATGGCCCAAAAGAGCTATCAAGACTCTGAAATGGTGGAGGAACAGGGTCCCAGATCCAAACATTTGGACAAGCAAGAGAACTAGCATCAGTTACTAGCAAGGGAATTCCTAAGCAAGCAACCAACTAGGATTTTGAGGAGGTTATATTGTCACCACCACCTTCCCCAAAGAAAGCACAAAAACAAGTCTGGCTGAAAGGAATCCAGAATTATTCACCTCCTTACTGCCCAGGGCAATTCCTTAGGCCAGGTGTCCTCAAACTACGGCCCTCGGGCCACATGAGGCAGTGTGATTGTATTTCTTCCCATTTTTGTCTTTTTATTTCAAAATAAGATATGTGCAGTGTGCATATAGGAATTTGTTCATAGTTTTGTTTTGTTTTTAACTATAGTCCAGCCCTCCAACTGTCTGAGGGACAGTGAACTGGCCCCCTATTTAAAAAGTTTGAGGACCCCTGCCTTAGGATCTATGTGACCACGCATAGGAAAAGCATGTATGAATCCCATAGGCCAAGACACCTGGCTGTCCACCAAAATTGTTTTCCCTCCCTCAGGCACACAGCTAGACTCCTTTAAACTTGTGGCTGTCCTTTGACTAAGTTATCAGGAATGGCACATAAAAAGAATTGATGTCTCCGCTTCCCATCCTAGCCCAGGAAAACCACATACATGTGCTTTTCTGTATTCTTTCTCCCTTGTAGCTCACAGGGGTGGGAAAGAACACCAGGACAACTTGGAAAACTGAGTTTAAAATGATAAAACTGAAGCCTTCCTTGACTATGATGTAAGCAAGATAGAAACTTCTATCTTGTTGAGCCTGTATATGTTTACTTGTATTTTCTATCAAAGCCTATCCTAATGCATCTCTCAAAAGAAACATCCTCCCAATGTCCCTGATGATCAAAATCATATAGGACACTAGGAAAATTAAATCTTTTTGGTAGATGTTAGTCATGCCAGCCAAACTGACTAACCCAGAAGAAGTCTACAAATAGATATAACTTACATTCTAATCTAGCAAAATAAGAATAGTATCATGGTATGCTGCTCTCCAGAGCCCTACTCTTTTGCAATAATCTTTTGTAAATGGAAGTTTTTGTTAACCAATTTGTCAAGTTGATTGGTTAAGGGATGCCCAGATAGCTGGTAAACATTATTCCGGGGTGTGTTTCTGGAAGAGATTAGCATTTGAATCAGTAGACCAACTGAGGAAGATCTGCTGTCACCAGTGTGGGTGGACACCATCCAATCACTTGAGAGCTGTGGTGGAACAAAAAGGCTGAAAAAAAGGCAAGTTCCTTTTCGGCTCTTCTTCAGCTGGGATATCCATCTTCTCCTGCCTTTGGATATCTGAGTTTCTGGTTCAGATGACACCAGTAGTCACCCCTATCTTGGTTCTCAGACCTTCTGCCTCAAAGTGAGTTATACCATTTGGCTTCCCTGGTTCCTAGGCCTTCAGATTCAGACTGAATCATGTTACCAGCTTCCCTGATTCTCCATCTTGCAGAGACAGCGCATAGTGGGACTTGTCAGCCTTGATAATCACGTGAGCCGATTCCCAAAATAAACATCCTGTTATATACCCTATTGGTTCTCTTTCTGTAAAACTCAGTGTTGCTTCCATTCATTGGAATATTGGATACATTAATGGTGGTTAAATTTCTTATTCAGAGCATAACAGAATCACAAGAAGCCATATCAAGACCTTACATAGAAGAATGGATATTAAATGGACATTGTCGGCTCAGAAACGGCTGCAATGACTGAGAGGAAATGTGCCCTGTGTCACAATAAGGAGAGGGTGAGTGCATGTGGAATAGGATGTGTGTAATCTTTGCAACAGGTTAGAGAAGAGAATTTGAAGAATTACTTATAACTACAAAAGAATGTATTTGTATGATTTATTAGACATTAAACTACACAGAATCTAATCTTAGGATAGTGGAGTTTAGTTTAAGATCCACATGAAAATTTCTACACGTCATCAAAAAATTGAAAGGACTAATAGAGGTTGAAGGTAATATTTTAACCAAATGTCCTTTTTTAAAGTCCTTTTTTAAAGCATTCTTTTATTATACTTGAGTATAATACACTGATGCTATCCATCCAGCTATATTCCAAAATGTCATAACACATGATATGTTAGAACCAACTAAAACAAAAGATGGATCAGTGGCACTCATATCAAACTAGTATGATCCAGATATTAAGACATACTTGGTGAATACAGAAAGGAAAATCATATTATTGAGAAATTGGTAAGAAATCATTGGATGCATTACCTCTATTTGTTTAATAAAATTTTACCTTTGCCTATGGTGTTGTACTAAATTTTTAAGGAGAAAGATATATATTGTTTCAACTTTAAAAAGATTATTATAGAAGAATTATAATTGGAAATGATTTTAAAAACCTATTAAAAGCATTAGACCAAACACAAATCATGTTTTAAACATTACTTTCAGCAAAAATAACCCTTTCATATGCTTAAAGTAAAGCCACCACCTTTCCCTCATAGGTATTTTAGGAACAAAAGCCATCTCTGCATTTCTAATCTACTTTTTCCAAGTCTTAAACACAATTATCAGGACTGCTTAAGGAAGAAGCTTCTCTCTTGGAAGTAGTAGGCTAAATAAAAATGTTTGATGGTCAAACATCTCCACTAAATTAATTTTCAATTAGCAATAGAAAAGAGAAGTAAACAGATCTGTAAAATCTATGTCAGGGAACTCCAATTGTTTCCTCATTGTCCAGTCCCCTCAACTTGAGTTTGCCAGATTCAGCCATAGAATGCAATTTTCTATGTAACCCTCTGAGATCCCACATGATAGAGAAAAAAGAGAACTGAATAACAATTCCGATGCCACCTCATGCTGATTTGGAGCAAGTTAAGTAAGGCTCTATGAGTCCATTTCTTCCTCTATAATATAGAGATGATATTAACAATATTTGCCCAGCATTTTTCATGAAGTTATTGGGATAAACATAAAAGTAACTTAAAAACTACAGGTTGCAATACAGATGTGAAATTTTTTATATATAACAAAACCTCTAGTGATATTTTACTACTTGGCACAATAAACAGAAAGCATAAGAATAGTAGGCAAGATAATATGAAATAAAAATCATGGACTCTCTTTCTAGCAATCTGAAAAATTAGATATTTTGCACAATCATCCCAATTGAAGTATTTAAAATTCTGGGTAAATTATAAAAAGAGAAACATCTTTTAAATGCACTTCTGATGGAGGATAGAATTTTTCAGCAGAGAATTTAAATATACAAAAAAGAGGGCGGTGCCTGTGGCTCAGAGGAGTAGGGTGCCGGCCCCATATGCCGGAGGTAGCAGGTTCAAACCCAGCCCCAGCCAAAAACAAACAAACAAACAAAAAATACAAAAAAGAAACAAGGCCAGGCGCAGTGGCTCACGTCTGTAACTCTAGCACTCTGGGAGGCCAAGGCAGGTGGATTGGCTAAGCTCACAGTTTCAAGACCAGCCTGAGCAAGAGCAAGACCCTGTCTCTAAAAAAAAAAAAAAAAATAGCCAGGTGTTGTGGAGGGCACCTGTAGTCCCAGCTACTTGGGAAGTTGAGGCAAGAGAATCCCTTGAGCCCAAGAGTTTGAGGTAGCTGTGAACTATGACTCCAGGGATCTCTACCATGGGTGACAAAATGAAACTCTATCTCAAAAAAAAGAAGAGAAAAAAAATGAAAATTTGAGTCCTGAAAATTACAGTTTCTGAAATAAAAAAAAAATTCACTTAGATTCATTAGCAGAATGGAGAAGAAAAAGTTAGGGAATTTCAAGATATATTAATAAAAATTAAATAGCTAGAAGATGACAAAAGAAAATGATTTTTGTATCCCTTGATACTGGTGCAATATTGTCTGACCATTACCTATGACACAAATCACTGTATTCTTGGTTATCTTTCTCTAAAATACAGTGTTTCAGTCCCTGAAAAGAGAGGAAAAAAGGATTGATGCAAAACAAAATTTGAAGAAAAATCGCTCAAAACTTCTCAACTTTGGTGAACGTCATAAATTTACAATCTTAACTTCAACAAAATGGAAGCAAGGTAAATTCAAATAAAGACATATCCAAACAAATCATAATGAAACTGCTACCTAGTTATAACCTAAAAATACAGGGAAGAGGGAGAAGGAGAGAAGGGAGGACAGAGGATGGGCAGAGGGAGGGCGATTGGTGGGATTACACCTACAGTGCATCTTACAAGGGTACATGTGAAACTTAGTAAATGTAAAATATAAATGTCTTAACACAATAACTAAGAAAATGCCAGGAAGGCTATGTTAACCAGTGTGATGAAATATGTCAAATGGTATATAAAACCAGTGTATGGTGCCCCATGATCGCTTTAATGCACACAGCTATGATTTAATAAAAAGAATAATAATAAAATAAAAAAGCTAAAAAAAAAATAAAAGAAAAAAAAAAGAAACTGCTAAAAACCAAAGATAAACTTTTATTTTTTTTATTTCAGGCTAATGTGGAGGGTACAAACAAGTAGCATACAATATTTGCATTTGTTAGGTAGAGTCCCTCTTGTAGTTGTCTCCTGCATCCGAAAGGTGTGCCATATACCCTTACATGGTGCCTATTAAATGGGAGCACCCCCATCCTCTCCCCTCCTTCCCTTTCCCTTCTCCTGCCAACTTGAATTGAGTTTTTCTCTTATGTGGGCGTGTTTTAAATCATCTACTGGCTTCATGTTAGTATTGAGTACACTGAATATTTCATTTCCCATTCTCATGATACTGAGGAGAATGTGTTTCAACTGCATCCAGGTTAATACAAAAGATGTATCCATCTGTTTTATGGCTGAATAGTATTTCATGGTTTCCATATACCACAGTTTATTAATGCACTCCTGGGTTGACGGACATTTAGGTTGTTTCCACATCTTGGCAATTGTAAATTGAGCTGCAATAAACAGTCTAATGCAAATGTCTTTAAGACAGAATGATTTTATTTATTTTTTCTTCTGGGTATATGCTTAGTAATGGGATTGCAGGATCAAATGGGAGGTCTAATTTGAGTTGAGGGTTCTCCATACTTCTTTTCAAAGAGGCACTATTAGTTTGCAGTCCCAGCAACAGTGTAAAAGTGTTCCCCTCTCTCCACATCCACACCAGCTTCTGCAACTTTGGGACTTTGTGATGAGTGCTATTCTCACTGGGGTCAGGTGATATCTCAGAGTGGTTTTGATTTGCATTTCTCTGATGATTAAAGATAATGAGCATTTTTTCATATATTTATTAGCCATTCATCTGTATTCCTCAAAGAAGGTTCTGTTCATGTCTCCTGCCCAGCCATAAATGGGAAAAGAAAAACTTTTAAAATAACCAGAGAAAATCAGCACATTACATATAGGGCAATTCAATTGACTATGAATGGCTCATTAGAGAACAGGCTATGATACAGTGGAACATCATCTTTCAAGTGCAAAATGAAAAAGAATTATTAATCAAGAATGTAACCATCAGTGAACATATCCTACAGGAATGAAAGATAACTAAGGACAAATTAGATGAAGGAAAATGAAGATAATCCATTCTTTACCCTGAACATGAAATGATGAAGAAAAGTTGAGCCTTCAGGAATGAGTGAAAAGTAGCAGAAATAGCAATATCAGGGTAAATACAATGGACTATATTTTTACTGTTAGTTTCTTCAAAATAGTTAAGACCATGTAAAGCAAAAATTATAACATCAGTTGGAGGGATTTTAATTTATATATGTAGATATAATATACATGACAACTATAACTTAAAGAGGGTACAGTAAAAAGATCTATATGGTGCTGAGTCTCTTATGTTTTACCTAAAAGAACAAAACATTCACTCTGTGTAGACAGTGAAAAGATATATATATATAAAATCAGTAGAGCAACACTAAATAAATCCAAGGAAATAGAGCCAAAAAACAATAGGTTAACTCGAATACTAAAAGTAAATAAAAATTAATATGATATAAAAGAATGCAGAAAATGAAAAGCAGAAGAAAAAAGAAAGCAAACATTAAAAAAAGACTTACGTTCAGCCTTGCCCATAATTCCATTAAATGTAAACAGTGAAGACCAAGTAAATGCTACCTTTAGGAAATCTACTTTAGATATAATGATAAGGCCAAGTAAATGCTATCTTGAGAAAATCCACTTTAGAAATCTACTTTAGATAGTTAAAAGCAAAATTATGGAACAATATATAAAACTAATCAAAAGAAAGCTGAAATCACTATATTAAAATGTCAGACAAAGCAGTTAACAGTAAAGAAAAAACTACAAGGAATAAAGAGGGCATATATAATGATAAAAGATTTAGTACACCTAGAATCTATAACCATCCTACATATGTATGCATGTAGTTACAAAATATATGAAGCAAATTTTTATGATACTGAAAGGAAACATAGATCATTCTAAAATTGCACTTGGAAAGCAAGAGACAGAAAATTGGAAAAGATATAAAAGATGTGAAAAGTATCAGCCAGCTTAATCAAGAGTTAAAGGTCATTTGGGTCAACAGCAGCAAAATATGCATTATTTTCAAGTATACATGAAATATTCAACATAAAAGACCATGTTGTAAACCAAAATAAAAACCTTAAAGAATACAAAACAAGCTAAATCATACATAGCATGAAACTAAAAATAACACTAGAAATCAATAATGCAAAGATATTTAGAAAAATCCCAAAATATTTAGAAGTTTAACAAAATACTTCTAAGCACCTCTAGGTCAAAGGAGAAGTCTCAAGATAAGTTTTAAAATATTTTTCACTGAATGAAAAAAATATAACATATTGAAATCTATATATTACATCTAAAGTAATACTTAAATTATATTTTATGGCAATAAAAGCTTATACAGTAGGACTTCATAAGCTGACCACCCAAGGGACTGTAACAAACTGGTCAACACACAGAGGTGGTCAACTAAGGAACCAGTACTGCTGTACTGATACATATATGTATCTTATACAGGTTTTATTAGAGAATACCATAAAAAGTTATACATAATCAAAACACAGTAAAACCATACATACGGTACTATACAAAATAAATATATTTACTTTTTTCTCATGGTTTAATCATGCTGAGAAAAGAGTCAATCTTGGTCAACTTTTTCTTGCTCTTAGTGAAAACGTAAGTGAAGAAAGTAGCCTCAACACTGGCTATACCATCAGCATTCCTGGGCAATTTTCCACATCACATGACTTCAGATGCCTGGCATTCTCCTCTTTTGGAGTTTGCAATTTCTGGGACATCCTCACTTCTTCCATTTCATCAGCTGCTTCATGGGCTTTTACACTGGTCCATACTTTGGTCACTGTTGCTTGGAAAATTGCTCCTGGGTCAGGTTTATTACAGGTTGCCATCTCATCATCCATTGCAATAAAACTTCCAAAATCTACTCCTTTAGATTCTGCCATGAGAGATCAACTGTCCAATGGGACCAAAACATCATGCTTTTGGATTGTGACAAATCCCACTTTCTTGACACACTTCTGTATCATTTCTGGCTGAACTTTTTTCCAGGAAGAACTGATCCAAAGGAAACATCCAGAGCATTAACTGATGCAGTGGATGAAGTGGGTTCCACAGGTGGGCTACAGGTTGGTGTTTTAGGAATGACCCACTGCAGAATCTGGGCTTGGTAGAGCATTTTAAATGTTTTGATGATAGCTTGGCCAACAGGATGGATTTTTGAGATCGTGTTTGGAGCCAGAAATTTCAGTGTCACATATATGAGATGATTCATTAGCAGGTGACCAGAACAGTTGTCTACTATCAGTAGAATAGACCATTTCTTCTTCATTTCTCAGTTGGTACCTCTTACCCACTCCTCAAATAGGGCACTAGTCATCCATTATCATTTCTTTGATCTCCAAATGACAAGGAAGTCTTTGGGCTTTGGTTCTTGAATGCACATAGCTTTCCCAATTTACCAGTCACCAAGGACCTAAGTGACTCTTTGGTTGAACTAGTGCAAAGCAGAACTGTGAAAAGTTATTTGGAAAGTTTTTTGCTCTTACGTTTGTCGCCCTTCGTGATGAGGCTCCTATCAGGCTTTGCCTTGAAAGAGAGTCTGCACTCATCAGTGTTAAAGAAGTTGTTATCTATGAAGGCTCTGGCGAAGTACCAGAACTTTTTGATGAACTCTTCCACAACTTCTACTTGAACTTAATTGTATGCACCACATAAGACTTTCTGGGAGATCTCATGTTGCAATTGAAATTTCCTGAGCCAACCACTTGATGCTTGGAAGTCTGCCACCCCAAATACCTGTGTAAATTTTTTAGCAACTTCTTGGATCACCAGCCTGGAGATTCAGGCATTAATGGCTTTCATTTGTTTGAACCAGTTTGATGTGGCTCCGTTCACTTCACAGAGGGAAGTGTTTCTCCTTTTCCACTGTAGGTCTCTGTTTTCTTTACCATATCTCTCCAAGTGTTCATGTTTATGGTTTTGGATGTTACTATAGTCTTGCTAACACTAAAATGTTCTGCCATCTGTCTTTGCTACTTTCCAGAAAATGTAGAAGATCAATCTTTTCCTTCAATATCAGTTCTCTGAGTTTTTTCTTTTGAGCCATTGTGTCACAATTAACTGTAAATTTTTTCAGTAATTGTAGGATGTACCTACAGTTGAGACGGTCCTTCACACTGAAAAATTCTTCCACAAAGTATAATAAACAGTAGGACATTAGGCCTAATTCAACATGTGGTAATAACGAAATATGAAAAACAAACTTACACTAAAGAAAAAGTAATATAGCTAAGTGACAAAGCCCACACCTTATACCCCTTGGTGTAGAGTGGACTCAACTGGTCAAGTAATAGGGGGTAAGTTAATAATGTATTTCACAAGCCAAGTGAAATCACTTGCAGAGGTGGTCAATATACAGAGGTCTATATTCCACTGAGTATATGTGGTACATATTTGGTCTATGAAAATTAGGTCCATTTACAGAGGTGGTCAATGTAGGGAGGTGGTCAAGTATGGAGGTTCTACTGTAGTATTAATATAAAACAAGAACAATTCAAATCGATAATCTAAACTTTCATCTTAAGAAACTAATAAGAGAAGAGCTAAGTAAACACAAAATAGACAGAAGGAAGGAAATAATAAAGGGAAAAGCAGAGATCAAATTGAAAAAGGAGAAAAAATATAGAAAATCATTGAAAACAAAAGCTCTTTCTTTGAAAAGATAAAACTGATAAGCCCTTAGCTGGATTAACCAAGGGGGGGGGGGGGGACGAAAGATACAAATTAGCAATAATAGGAATAAATTAAGAGATATCACTATAAATCCTAAAGACATTAAACAGATAATAAGGAAATAAGAGAAACACTATGTCCATGAATTTGACAACTTAGATAAAATATACCATTTCCTTGAAGGACGCAAATTACCAAAACTCACTCAAGAAGAACTGGATAGCCTGAATTGTTCTATGAATTTTAATTCATAGTTGAAAACTTACTAAGAAAGAAAACCCTGATTTAGGGTTGTTTTACTGGTAAATTCTATTAAACATTTAAGAAGAAAAATTGCCAACACCACATAATCTCTTCCAGAAAATAGAAAAGGTAGAAATACTTCCCAACTCATTTTATGGAGACAACACTGCCCTTAATACACAACACAGCAATCCCACTTCTAGATGTTTACCCAAGTTAAATTAAAACAAATGTTCCTTAAAAACATGTGCATGATTGTTTACAATAGAAGCTTCATTTGTAATCATTAAAAATTAGAGACAACACAGATGTCCCTCAACTGGGAAATAGACAAATAAACTGTGTTATATTCATATAACAGAACACTACCCAGCAATAAAGGAGAGGAAATATTGATACGGGCAGGAATGTGGCTGAATCTCATATGCATTATGCTTATCAAAGAAGTCAGACTCAAAAGACTACATACTGTATGATTTCACTTGTATATGACATTTAGGAAAAGGCAAAACTATAGGGAGAGAGTACAGATCAATAGTTTCCAGGGACTTAGGATGAGATAGGATTGAACTGTAAAAAATTACCACAAGAGAAATGGGAAGTAGGGACAAAAAAGGGGTATAATTGTTCTATGTCTTGGTTGTGATGGTGCTTATACAACTTTGCATTTGTCAAAACTCATAGGACTGTATGCCAAAAACAATGAACCTTAGTATGTGCAAATTACATAAATTTCACCAAAAAAAGTCAAGATGATTATATGTAAATTTTAAATACATTTAAGTGAAAATTTACAAACATCCATCGGTGTAGTAGACCACCTTTATAATTTAGACAAAATAAACCATATGGTCATCTAAATAGATGCAGACAAACTTTAATAAAATTCAGCAAATTTTTATCATTTTTTTTTTTTTTGAAAACTAGCAATAGAATTGTAATAGCCTAGGAAAGAATACCTATAACAAAATATCATAAGAAACATACTTAATGATGAAAAGTCAACATGGTTTTTTTTAAGATCAGGAAACATACAAAGATGGTCATTTTCACCCCACCTTTGAAAATTGCACTGGAGATGTTAACAAGTGCAGATAGAGCAAAGTAAAAAAGAAACAAAAGCATGAGAAATGAAAGGTGTGTGACCAGTGAAGAAATCCTAAAGTAAATATAGCTATATTATTAAAAATAGTAGTGTTTAGAAAGGTTTGCTGAATGAAAATGAATGCACTACTCTTTTCATTTTATTTGGAGAATATAACCTCTCTTAATTAGTTACTATATCTCAGAAACTACAGTCAGCGTCACTGGCTGTAAACCTGCCTACTTTATAAAATATGTAAAAGACAATGTAATAATAATGCATGATTTTATTAAACAGAACATGAGATCATCCAAAGGAGCTGGGATCGTCTATCTCACACACTTTACCCAGGCTTCGGATGAGGTCAGCCACAAAGGACTGCAGGCAAAGGTTTAGATCCAGACCTGGGTTCAAGCCCTGGCTTTCCCAATTATGAGCTTTCTGGCTTATCCTCTGCTGGCATCAGCTTCCTTCTTTATTACTTGGAGCATAATAATAATACTAACATTCATTTCACTGGGTTGTCAAGAGAACTAAGTCCTATTAAATGTGCTTAGCCTTGTGCCTGGCACATACTAAGTGCTCACATCTTGCCATTAACAGCTTTAGAAGGAAATTGAAGAGACTTAAGAGAAGGAATGAGGAACGAAAGAATTAAAATGACTAGAAGAATGCAGGCATTTTTCTATGATTCTACCCTACACTTCAATTTCTAGAGTTGAAAAATACTTCTCTATTTAGGAACAAGAGAAGATGCTTAAAATAAGAGATGTCTTCATAACTCAAATTCCTTAGAAACTTAAGGGTTTTCTTGTTAATTTGAGCAAATAGAATTTGTGAAACCATAAATATCTTGCTCATGCTCTGGGCTCATTCAAACTTCAAGGATCCTGAATGATATGTGACCTCAACCTCAGTGTATGTGTACACACAACCAATAGCTGACTTTATAAGCTTGGGATGCATATTGACTTTGAGCCAGAAATGGTCTCTTGCTTGGAAAATCGAACTAAAAAATCCATTAATGTGGTAGATTCATTTTCATTTATTTCCCAACAGGTAAGGGAGTTTATTTGAAGTACTGAAAGATAGTGCTTCTCTGAGGTTGAGTTTGTCTCATTTGCATGCAAATATTTTTATCTTCATTTAAAAAAAACTAATCATGCTCCATACAGTTTGTCATGCACACAGAATTTAATTAATGATATGTCTACACAGAATCAAGATAAAAAGGTGGAATGGGAAAAATCCACGCAGGTATATTTGGCATCACATAGCTTCAAAGCCCTTGATTGTTTTGGTGATTTTGCTCATTTATTCATTCAGATATTCACTAATTTGACAAATATATTTAACTATATTTTAAACACTTATATGTGATACAGGCACAGAGGTGGAAAGACATAACTTTGCCTCCAAGAAGGCAATCAAATAGAGAGACAGAGACAGGATCCTTCCTGCGCTAATGAAAGTAAGACCCAAGTAGATTGGCAGCAAGTGTTCCCTGGGGAAGAAAAGGCAATGTCACAGAAAGAAGGTGTCTAACCAAGTCTGAGAAAAGACAGAGAACAGTGAGCACCGTGCTCAGCAGTGTGCGCACCTGAGCTCGATATTCATGGAATGTACAGTGTTAAGTGGGGAGAGAGGTACAAGAATGGGCGGAAGTGGAGGCTGGAAAGGGGTTTGAAAGGAAAACATTGTAATATGGCATGATACCTTCATCTCTGGTGTGGGCAGCTGGATTAAGAGAGTGTAATGTGCCATGCCCAAGATGAGAAATCCCAGAGGGGATTCCTAGGGGGCAGGGTGGGGATCATTGTGTAAGGTAATGAATTCTGGCTGGGCCACTGTCTCTGTGAGTTGTCTAAGAAGAGCTGCTTCATAACAAAATATAAACGAACATTTGGGGCTCAAGAAAGGGGCCTACCAACACTACAAATCTGGGAATTGCAGACATTCGGGTGATGTTTCATGTTGGGGTATGAATGAAAACAGGAGAGAAAAATGTAACTTAAGGAGGTAAGAACTAAAATGGAGCTGGGTACAGTGGCTCACACCTGTAATCCCAGCACTTGGGAGGCTGAAGCAGGTGGATTGCCTGAGCACATAGGTGCAAGACCAGCCAGGCATTGTGGCAGGTGTCTGTAGCCCCAACTCCTTGGGAGGCTGAAGCAAGAGAATTGCTTAAACCCAAGAGTTTGAGGTTGCTGTGAGTTGTGACACCACTGCAGTCTACTGAGGGTGACATAAGACTCGGTCTCCAAAAAAAAAAAAAAAAAAAAGAACTAAAATGGAAAACTAAAAGGATTCAGAAAAAAAAGAAGACAAGTAAGAATATTAAAAAGTCTGAGGAGATAGCATCTGGGAGATCACTGTTGACTTTCCATAGAAAGGTTTTGTTGAGAGGTTAAATCAGGAGACAGGGAGACAAAATTGCTTGTGAAGAGACGGTCCAGAAAAACAAAGAATGAGAGGAGGGTTATTGTGGACAGGAGGGAGAGGTGGAAGATGTAGGAAAAATAAGCAGCTCTTTATTAGATCGAGTTCTATGTAGTTTACTTAA
Organism: Loris lydekkerianus; assembly: GCA_963574355.1. Taxonomy (NCBI): domain Eukaryota; kingdom Metazoa; phylum Chordata; class Mammalia; order Primates; family Lorisidae; genus Loris; species Loris lydekkerianus. The sequence goes on from CAUYPK010010760.1 coordinate 27,742, forward strand.
CTTCCAAAACATAGATTTACTCCACTTACCGTGTAAAAATAAACATTTTCATGGAAAAAGTGGTGGGTGGTTCTACCTGATGTTAAATAATTATATAGAGTACACTTTTAACTGAAAGTTTGTGCCTGATATAAATAGTGTTTTAAAGTTTATTTTGGGGTTATGAAATGAAAGAGTTGATTTGACAAATGGTAGAGTCTCTCTGAGTTGAGAAGGAAGTAAATGTGTTCTTTCTGGAGCTCATAAACTCTTTTATGCAACACACAAGATTCATCATAACCTTATTAAGGCATGACGAACTTGCTCTTGATTAAGAGTTACCCTTTTATGAAGTGTGTTGTTTAATGTGTGTGGTGATACCTAATACCAAGTCAAGGTCTTCAAGAAACAACTCTGAAACCCACAAAACTTCTAAGAGAAAAGATTCCCAGGAAACCTGGTGTCTTAGTTACACTGTTACTGCTGTTGCTGCCACTGCTCCAGCCAACTCAACACAGGTCTCCTTCCCTGAGCAGAGGTGCCCACAGTACAGAGCAAAGGATGGAAGCCGCAGGGAAGGCCTCCTTCCCCAGGGGCCAGGCCTGGGCAGTTTCAAGCCCTTCAGATGAGTCTGAGCCAGCACTAAATGGGTTGTGGAAGATGCCAGAAGGAGACAATAGGAGCAACAGAGAGGGAAATGAGCCTGTAATTCCTAGAGAGCAGGAGGAAGACAAAGGGCGCAGCTGCAAGATGGAGGAGGGGAGAAGAAGCCAAGTTCTTTTAGCCATTCAACAAGCAGTTGTCAGAAAATTATTGTGCCCATAATGTACCTGATACTAAACAAATACAACCATCTAAGATACCTTCCTAGCCTAGAGGATATAAACAATCCCCACTAGGAAAATATACCTAAAATTTTAAGTAGCAATGCATTTGTTTGCTTAATATATGGCATATCTTATATGGCCCACCCAACAAAAACACAGATTTTCATATTAACTAAAGGTATATGTGTATTTCTAGATATCCTTTATGAGCTTCATATTTCTGTTAACACTTATCTACAATTCTGTTAGTCACTTCAAAAACACTTCACCATAAATAATGGATCTGCCTCTAGTTTAAATCAGATTGAATAACAATTTCCCACTAAAATCCCTCTCTCTGTATGTTATTCATGGGAAATACACTAGAGATTAAAAAAGATTCCCAAGTCACAAGTTAACTAACATTACAGTTCATGTCAGGTAAAAAAAGTTTTTTTATTGCAGGAGAAAAAAATGTAAAATATCAACCAAAGCGAAGATCCTACTGTGTTTCTTTTTAAGCCTGATTGAATTTAATTTATTTAAAAATTGAATCCAAGGATATGAGGAGAATATGAAAAAATCCTTAGCTGTTAAGGCTGGGTCCGTCGCAATGAGAATCAGATTTATATTCCAGTTATGTAGTTGTGGAGGGCAGGTAGCACACATTATCTCAGGCAGAAGCAACTCGAATGGCAACTGAGGAGTCTGAGCCCTGGAAAAACTAATCTGAATTATTCACATCAATTTTTCTGAAAGCTTGGTTATGGAAACAGGAAAAAAAAAAAAAGAAAGAAAGGTCTTTCCTATCTGCTTCTGAACATTCTGTGCTTCTGCAATAAATCTTATCGTTAGGACATTTCTCTTATTCATATTCTGACAATTTGAGCATGTGGAGAAAATCACTCTAATTAATGGGAAAACTCAGAAAATCACAATAATATTAAGGGTAAAGTGTAGGTTACATGTGTCTCTGTCTTCTCACAGATTTATCTGACTAAGAAGAGAAAATGAGAAATATTCAATTAGGGCTACGTGTAGCATCTTAATTCTCATCAAAGGTCACTCAACCAATTTACAATGCCAGCGTGTCTTGTTTTGCTAAATTACCTGGACAAATTTCAAGTATGTCAAACAGCCGCCCAGCCCTTTCTTTATCAACTCAGACTGTGTTGAGTGGGTAACTCCACTAGCCTCATGTTTACTTAGCATGAATGTTTGCTGTTTTCCCAAAGGTACCTGTACATACATCTCCCTTTATAGGACAGTCCTTACAGTATATTCCAAGTCCAACATATGAGAATCTTCCTATTACAGACCAGGATTTCAAGAATAAGGGGTTTGACAAAGCATATTAGACCGATACAGTCTTTCTGGTCAAATGTGATGACTGTAAGTTTTTCTTTGTCTTGGAAAGACAAAGACCTGAATAAAACAGAGAGGGAAGAACAGCAAAGAGAAGAAAGAAAGCACAAATGAGACAAAGAATGAAGGAAGAAGAAAGGAAGTCTCACACTCAAGAGGTAGTGATCCTGAAAAATATTGAAACTGAATTGATAACATACTGTTATCAGTTTCCATCCAATAGCTTCCAATATGCATTACCAGAGCTCATGTAGCCATGATGCCTATGGCATTTTACTTACTGTGACTGTTCTCTACTGTACACTACCCCCCATTCCTACCACCGTCTGTTGTTTTCTTGGAAATGAGATCTCCAAAGGGGACAGATAAAATTCCCACTGGAAATAATCCTATCTTAATCTTATAGAATGTTAGGGTTTTCCCACTAGGTAACTAACCCTTATAATTCAGAGGCTGGAATGATAAATATATGAAGGCCTTACGTAAATTCTTTTAGGTAGGGAAAAAAAAAATGTTTTACTTAACAAAATGTAGACATATAAGCTTCATGTCTTTCCACCCCCCACCCCCCCACCCCGATCCATTTCTGTTAGCCTTATCTTGTGTGTATTCGGGGGATTGGATTAAGAGGCAAAATAAAAAGTAAAATACATCAGATTTTAAAAGAGTTCTGTAGGGAAAAGTAAAGCTGAAAAGAAGAATGGAGAATCCATAATCTTCGTTTCCCATTGTTAGGTGGTTTATGATTTATCATAATTATTTTTATGGAAAATTGGGTAAAGCGAGTTTAAATGGAAGCACCTATTATTATTAGAGATAGCTTTTAAATGACAATTCAGTGACAACTACATTCAATGGTTAGAAATCTATATTATTATTTATAATCTGTCTAACTACTGATTCTAATATTCATCAATTATAACGTTAGAGCTATGCACTTAAAAATCTTATTGTATTGTAAGAGAAGAGAAGGGAAAAGTGACCTGCCTTTTGAGAAGAGGTATATAATACTCTGAAAAGGGCTATGCTAACTATTTGGTAAGTATGATGGTGTGCTTACTGAAACTGTCTTATTTAATCTTTACAGCACCTCCATAAATTAAGCTTTATTTATGCTTCTGATAAAAGTATGAAGTTCAGGCTTTCAGCAATTAAATAATTTGATCAGAGGAACATAGCTAGTTAGGTATCAAAACCAGGATTGTACGTAAGCCTTTTGGATCCTAAAACCATATTGTCATCTCTACACTCTCAGCGTCAACCTCTGACTTGAGCTAATCAGAATGAACAAAATAACAAATCCATTGATACTAATCCAAACTGCCTTCTTGGTCTTGCGTGTGATTTTGTCCCTGCCCACCTCTCTAGGTTCATTGTGCAGCATAAAACATTTTGAATTAGCATATTACTCATGGCATGTTCCATATTTTGTGCTGCATTTAAATTACAATGGGAGAGAATTACAGAGTTGTCTTGGTCTAAAAATAAATTAGCTTCTATGTAAAGAAGCCAGGCCTTTTGTAGACAAAAATGCCTAACTCTGCAACAGGAAGACCCCAATTCAACCTGGACCAATCCTCCTCATTGGTCAGTTATCCAAAATAGCTATATACTTTTGACATTTTTACCTATTTTACAACTACTTCAGGTAGGTTCATTGCTATTTTGTTTTACCTAATGCAATTTAGAGTCACTTGTTAAAATTTACATTATTATCAGTCAGTTAAAAATAGTATTGACAATGAGTTGGTTCCTAAGGACAATATATATAAACCTATTTTGAGAAAGGTCATCACATCTAAACAGAAAGAAGGAATTAGATGAGTTCAGGGCCAGCGTGTTAATTTTAGCTTTTGTGTATACTGACAAAACCCATTTCTGTAGTATTTTATAGCTTACATGATAATTCTCCATGTATAATCTCATTTGTGCCTCTCTGCAAGCCAGTAAGAGAAATATTATGATGCCCATTCTCCTTATGTGGACATTGAAGTTCAGAAGGATATACAAGCTGCCTAAGTCACAAAACCTGTGAGTAGAAAAGCCTAAGTTCAAATCTACTGCTGCCCAATTCCACTTCCCAACTTTTCTTCTTCCCAGCAGAGCTGTCATCACTGTGTGCTGAGGCCAGAAAACTAGATGAGCCTGGCTCATGAGTTTCACAAGTCCCTGAACCCACGGGAGCATGTTCTGGTCACTTTAGGTACCCACGGTGTCTATAAACTAAGACATTATGATTTTAATAACTGCATCATTGAATGCATTTTTTTAATATGGCAGGTCCACCCCTGAATGTCTTTCCCCTTTCCACGTCATAAAAGGCCATTTTCCTCCGGGGGTCTCAGGATGGTGTTTTCCTGCTGCATTATGCAGTTTCACTGCAGAGACTACAAAGTAACATGTTCCCGGTGCAAAGCTTCTCAGGCCTCACCTGGCTGTGTACTGGTTGTTCAGATCTGCCGTTCTTTGTTGACAGCACTGCGGTTTGGAAAATAACTCCCTTCCCCTCCAACCCAGAGCAGGATGGGGCTGGAAGAGGAGCATGACAGGCTGAATGTCGCAGTGCAGGGACGGGGACCTCCTTTCCCACAGAGCCACCACACAAGTGAAAGAATGTAGGGTGTTGAGGGTGGCAGAAATTCGTGGGAAGCACCACATGGCAGAACAGGCAACTGTGACAGGGATCACATTAAGGGGCATCCTTGATGATTTCCAACACCCTGAACCATGTACCATTTCTGCAAGCTCAGAGCTGCACTGAATGCGGCCCTCTAGGACGCCTCACTCCCGACCTGATGACAAAAGCAAAAACAGCCACAGGGGCCCACTTTTTTCTAATGTATATCATTTAGCTTTTGTAATTTGACTACTGTAAGTAGATGCTATAAAGGAATTTTCAAAGCTGTGAGTGGGAGCTGTGAATACTGGAAATTAAAGAATCAACTCACACGCTTAACAATTCTATTCTAAACAACTAAGGTGTTTGGAAAGGAACACATAGCTCTCTGCTTTGAAATTGCCCAATTTTCTATAAACATACTATTTTATTAATAGCTCAAGTCACTGGACTGTTCTAGCAATGGTGCCAACCATACTGTGTCTAACTCTGCCCCCTAAATGCACTGTTCTCATCAGACATAGGGCTCAGGGAAAGAGGAAAAAGACTTCTCTGGGTTTAAGAAGCTTCCAGAAAACTTCCATTTTTTTTTCCAGGAGCTCCAAAGGCACATAACATGTAAAATTACCCCCAAGACTCCCCATCTTTTAGCAGGGAGAATGGAAAGATCTCTGAGCCAGAGAAATATAACTAATATATGCAAGGCAAAACAAAGACATTTCTGGTAATCACTACTTTTCTCAAATAGTTGTCAATCAAATATCAGACAATTTATGAGTGTGTGTGCGTATATGTCTATATATGTGTGTGCCTATAATAGGAACTTACTATTATAAAGAAAGCTTTGGATAATATTTTGTTGATACAGAGTATTTTCTGATGGCACAAATGAAGTCCTATTTTTCTATTTTGAAAATTCATATTAGTCTGAATCTCTCTTTTATTTTTTGATAGCCAGGTACATTTGCAGCGTGTATTACCACTTCATAATTAATAAACCTGAAGAACAGAAAGGTTACCTGGCTTAGTTGTATTTACATGCCAGCCACTATAACCCTTAATTTTGCTGTCACATGGGGAATTGATAGGAGGGCAGCTATTTGGGCCTTGCTCCTTTTGTTTTCTGTTACAGGGGTATGGCTTCTAAGTCATAACTTAAATCGTGACTCAGAAAGATACTGATATGTTCTCCACATTGGAGGACCTTAGAGGTCCTTCTCACCTCTCTGAACCAGAATGGTCAGACCCAGTTCAATGTGTGATCTTCAAATTTCAGGGGTGATAGAGGGGTCACATGTGAACGTTCTGAAAGCTGATGGTCCAGGATTAAAAACCTGGCTCTACCACTTGTATGCTGTGCAACCTCAAGCTAGGTGTCCTTAACTTGTCTGAGCCCACCATTGCTCAAATTTAAAAGTGAGGCAGAGGACAGCACCCACTTTATCGGGTTGTTGTACAGATTGAATGAGGTTCTTTGTGTGGTCCTGGCCTGGCCTACCATTGTCCCTCTTGTATTGTTTCTGCTGTACTTCTCCTCCCGCACTCCACTCTGGGCATGCTGAGCTCTGCACCACACCTCGAGCATGCCAAGTCCATTTCCTCACAGGGCTTTGCATTGGTGGCTGCCTGGGCTGGAACCCTCCTCTCCTGAGAGCTGCATGGCTCTGCCATGCTTCCACTGGGGAATTGATCAAACGTCAGAGAATCCTTGCTAGAGAATCCTACTGTGACAGGTAGAATAACAGCTCCTGCAGATGTCCATGTCCTAATCCCTGGAAACTGAATATATTACCCTCCGTGACAAAATAGACTTTGCGGCTGTGATTAAATAAAGGCTGTTGAGACAGGGAGAGTAGCTGGATTACCCAAGTGGGCCCAACATAATCACAGGGTCCTTACGAGAAGGAGGAATTCGCAAGAGTGAAAGGGAGATTTGAAGCTGTTACCCCACTGAATGGACTATGAGCCAAAGAAATGCAGACAGCCTCTGAAAAGCAAAAACCTCAAAGAAACAGATTTACCCTGGGGCCTCCAGAAGGAAGGTAGCTCTAATCTTTTTTTTTTTTTTTTTTCTTTAATTTTGAATATTACAGGGATACCTTTTGATTTATTTTAGATTTCTGACCACCAACTCTGTCAGATAATAAACTTGTGTTGTCATGTGCCTCTAAGTTTATGGCAACTTTTTGCAGCAGCCGTCCGAAACAGATACCCTCACTCTCTAGGTAAAGCTGCTGTCACCTCTGCTCCCACACCATCACTTTCTATTCCTCCTCCCCTGCTATATCCACCTCCCTGGCACTTCATGGCCACTTGACCTAGGTTGGTTGGTTGGTTTTCTGCCTCACCTTACTAGAATGGAAGCTTCATGAGAAGGGTCTTTATTTTTATTCACTTTGGGCTTTTGCTTTGAGAAGTACCTGGCACACGTAACTTTTTCTGGAGTGCACAGAGAACCTGGTCCGATAGAACCCCCATGATTGTTGGAAATTGAGAATCCACCAGCCTGTGCAGAACTTCTCAATAGCAAGCTGCACGCTAGTGCTTCATCACACAAGAGTTCCAGGTGTGTGTGACATGTTGCTGTCCTCTGCACTGGAGTCTGCAGGTGAGACAGCAGTGTCCCTTTATCCAAGCATGCCATGCAACTATTTTAATTTTCTATGTTTGGCATGATCTCAGAAGGATTTGATAAAGAGTATTTGAGGGCATCAGCAATGACTGCCTTGCGAAAATCAGAGTTTTGTTTTTGAGTTAAGAATTTAAGGATGCCCTTCTCTCCTCCCACACACAGTCGTCTATGGAGCATGAAGCAGGTTTTAATTTAAAGGGAGTGATGTCAACAGATATCGCTCTTTCCATCTTGAATCTGTGGTTGGGAGTGACTTCTTAGGGCATAATACTTGCTACTGACTGGAAAAGATGAACTCCAAGGATGGGGCCTTCTCTGTGATTTCCACTGGGCTTCCCGGGCTTACTCTGTCTCGTTAGCCTGGGCAGCTTTGTCTCTCCCACCTTCTCATGGATTCTACATTCCTTGGCTTACAAGACCCTCCGTTTCCCCTGGATTGACCAACTGTTTCAGTCAGATTTCCCTGTCTCTGATGTATGGATTTTTTTTTTCCTTCTTTGCCTTTTTAATTGCTCCATGTGTTATAGGATCGTTGCTCATTAGCCATTTCACTGGTTCTGTTCTTCCTACTGTCACATGAAGAGCTGTTTATTTCTGGAATGTGCTGACCAAAACATCTGTGCTGATGGTCAGCGTGCTGCTGGAGAGACAGGGCTCTTCAGATGAAAGCCATCCAGGGCTGGCCTTCTGTTTTGATTCACTCATTCATTCATCAGCCGATTAATTCAACAAATAGTGATTAGGTATTTAGTATATGCTGGGCCCAGGAGATAACAGAAAATTACATAGACACCATTCCTGCCCAAACGAGTGTGACATCCCAGAGAGAGACTTAGACATTGACAACTAATGACAATTGTGTTGAGCCTGCAAAGGAGAAAACCAGAATTGTAGAAGAATGTATAACCTATTTAATATTCAGCAGTTATTTAATGAATGGCTACTACCTATGAAGGATACTTTTTTAGGTGCTAGGGATTTAACACAGAATAAAACTGGAAAAGTCCCTGACCTTGGGAGACATACAAGCTTATAGGAGAAGGAGAATAAACAAATCAAGAGATAAAGAATGTCAGGGAATGAAAAATGATATAAATTTTTTTAAAAGATAAGAAAAACATTTTTAAAAATTAAAAAATAAAAAGATAAGAAAAGAATTAAGAAAATTGTGAGTGGGCAGTCAGAAAAGCCTTCTTGAGGTTTGCCTCTTAACTGAGGAACCAGCATCATCTTCTCAAACTTCTTGGGAGGCAGCCTTAGGAGGAAAAACATTTGGAGTTGTCCCCAAATTTTCAAGTGGGTTTGCAATGCCAGTGTCATCATCAATTTAAGATAAGTCTCCATCATCAAGCCTACAAAAGCTATCATGTTCCCATTTATACTGTAAGATTGTCTATAGTATTGAGCCCTTGTATGGTAATACGATAATCACATACTAACTCAAGTTTTACAAGGAGCCATAGAATTAACTTCTTAAAAATCAACAACTGTTAGACAAGGGTAGGAAAGTTAATTTGAAGAAAAGTGTTAAGAGTTAAATCTGAATATAAGGAAGGTTTAAATGAGACATGAATGTTAATCTGTTAGCAGCCTTCTAACCTAGGCAAGATTTCTTTTCATGCCTATTTAGGGATAATACTCTGTGTTGACAAGAGAGCACTATGACAAATGAGCAGTGGGTGTAGGGTTGACCAAAGAGGCATTTATTGAGTGCCTACTATATGCATGATTAGAAGCTAAGCAACTAGAAACTGGAACCTGAAAACTTTTTTCTCCTATTGCTTTTCTTTACCCAGAAGATACCGTTACATCTTGTCCCCCAGTTGGTTTTATTTATGGTTCAAAGTCCCAGATAGATATCATCTCGTACATCTACCCTTCTCTGAGCTATGGCTTTCCATGCAGAATAAGATTAATTACTACCTCTTATATGCTGCATTCTAGGCTTCTATACATGTGTGATGTTTGCTTTTGTCAGCATGAATTACAGCTATTTGAGGACAGAGAGAGAAGCTGTGTTTTATTTATCTTTCATTCCCCATGCCGTTCCAACTTTCCCCTATAGCTTAGCTGGTAATAAGAATTACCTGGCCAGGCTTGGTGCCTCACACCTATAATCCTAGCTCTCTGGGAGGCTGGGGAGGGTGGATTGCTTGAGCTCAGGAGTTCAAGACCAGCTTGAGCAAAAGTGAGACCCTGACTCTAAAAATAGCCAAGCATATGGCATAGGCCTGTAGTTTCAGCTACTGGGGAGGCTGAGACAGAAAAATTACTTCAGTCAAAACTTTGAGGTTACTGTGAACTACCACACCATGGCACTCCAGCCTGGGCAACAGAGTGAGACTCTTGTTTAAAGAAAAGAAGGAAGGAAGGAAAGAAGGAAGGAAGGAAGGAAGGAAGGAAGGAAGGAAGGAAGGAAGGAAGGAAAGAAGGAAGGAAGAAAAAAGGAAAGAAAGAATTATTCAGGGATACTTATTAAGTATCTGGGTTATCTGGCATCTCCTGGAAATTTGGAGTCAGTAGTATTGAGTTAGTGCCTAGGAATCTGCTCTTCTGAGAAGCATTCC